>JAULCC010381096.1:0-11487 GCA_032358795.1 Nuttallia obscurata | reverse complement strand
ATTACAGGTGGAGGTAGACCCCGGGGGACCTCTGTACACTATTTCAGGCACAAAGTGCACCTGGGTAGAACCACCGATATTTACCAGAGAATAACATGATGATGTGGAAATCCCTTGCCGCAATGCCATCCAGACATGAGTATTGAGTTACAGTATACAATTTTATTTTATCAAAGAAATGTCATATCAGAGCCATGTAAAAAAAACCTATGTAGGGCTTTGCTTCTAGCTTAGAAAGATGGTTTTTACAATATAATTGTATGAAAACACCATAGCAAACCCACTGAAAAGATGTATACCATAGATATAAAAGTTTATACAAAAGACATTTTCAAGAAAAAATCTGAAGCTTTTGACATGTATATTTATACATTCTTCAATATATAAGCATAGTCAACCTCAAACCTCTTGAGGTTGCTGGTATAATTAATAAAATATAACAAAGAAGATAAAATCACTATGCACAACTATTATGTTAACTTGTATGCCATTTGTTAGGTAAGAAAGACATAGTAAAGACATAACAACTCATTCCAATAAACTACATAACAGATCTCAACATCACTACATTACTAACAGTTTATTTCAATCTTTTAACCATTCAATACAGATCTAGAAAAAAATGTTAACAAGTATTTGTATATAAAGCCAAGCTAATAATACAAATTCATATAAATATAAAAATCCTAAGTATAGCACACTATATTTCCTATTCCACCTCTATGAATTTAAAAAGAAACTATTTTTCTTTATAAAAAAAAATGCTATTGCCAAGGAAATAGAGAAGAGTTCCAGAACCACTACTTCACAAATCCTTATTCTTCCATGCACCTTGAGCCTTTTTAAATCTCTAATAAGTATTCATTGTCAACAATCATGGTACTTTCTACATTACACTTCATTCTTACCTTTGAACAACTGACTGACAAAATCTTGTTTCCATGGATACTAATGAGGTAGGGGAGAAAACTCTTCTTCTGATCAAATCAAATAACATGTAACAATTAAATTATACTCTTCAGTAACTCTGATGTCATATTAGGATTTTGTTACCTTATTGTATTAGGGGCTATCTAACAATGAGAAGTTATACTACTCCAAATTAAGTTTAATGTATTTCAACCCTTTTCCTGGCATTGACAATTTCTATACTTATTTTACACTGCTATATACCCAATGCATGCAAGACTTAAAAAAAAAGCAAATATATATATATAAATGCTGTCATTTTGCACTCCTAATCATAACTAACAGTGAAATGTCTTCAAAACAATGAAATAATTTTCAAGACATTGTTTAACTTTATATGATAACATTTCTGTATTTAAAAAAGGAATATTTCAGAAGTATTTAGAGCAGTATTTCATTTTCAGACTATAAAGCACTGCTCCTGAAATAGCACACAATTTTAAAAACTACACATATGTATACATAACAGATCTACATCTTATTTTAACAGATTTTTCTTCAATTGATCATCTCTTTGTGATAACCCAATATAGATCAGCTATAGTCAGAGCTAAAAGCTTCAACTAAAAAGAATTACAAAAAGAAATATAGTCAATAAAGACATAAGTTAGAGAATTTGCCAGTTGAATCCCATAAGATTCAGTTGAAAATGATGATAATGACTTGTTCTAAAATATTGTTTGCAGTTTCAAATATTATTCAAAAGAGAAAATATGTATTTGAAACTAAACAGTTTAACATGAGGTTCAAATATTGATTTCAAAATACATGTAAAAATAATAGGAACTCATTCAAATAAATTTGAATGGTAGGCTTTTATATATTTCTAAGCATGTTTATTATCGATACAAGCATTCAATTATTCCAAGTAAGACCAGTCTGACAAACAGTTTTACTAAAAAAAAAAAAATCAATAATTTTCTTTTTTTTAAAAGTTTATGTTACTATGTATTTAAAACTTTCTTCTAAAATTTGAATATAGTACTTTACATTGTTTGTTTATTTGCTGTTTAAAGTCATATTATCTGTTTCAGGTTAATTGGCAACTTTTCCAGCTTGCCATGGTGGATGAGGACTGTGTGTAACCACAGACCTTACATGAAAGTTGGACATCACTGTGTAACCATACATCTGAGTTAGCTTTAACTTGAGTCTTCAGAATATTCATCAGTGACCATTTGTTTAAAGTTTATTGATGGATATTGTAATATTTTAGATGTGTGTCTTACTGATATTGAGCTTTTTCTATCAAATAGTTCAAACAGTTATAAGATGGGGTATTCTACAGAGTGCAGTCAGGTCTGCACTGTTTGCAAATTAGCAGGAAAGTGGCTAACTAACTAAAAAACAAGCCTTCAATTTTTGGTTTGATTAAATTCTACATTCTTTGGTGTGGATTACTTTCTTGTGTTGTTACTGACTTATGTGGCTTTGTACTAGAAATCTGTGAATAAAAAAAGTCGCCAAACTTCATATGTGGAAAAAAACATTTAAATATCTGGAATACTAATGAATAAACAGTCTTGTGCCATTTTAAAGTATAGAAACTTCATGCAAAACTAACTTATATATATTTACCAGCCTAAGTCGACACCAACTGAAGTGTCCTGCTTTTTATTTAGTGAAATTCTTTTTTATCACGATATCTGTCAAATTTTAGTCCCCTGCTTTTTATTGTGTTACCCCTAGTAATCACAACCTGTATCAAATTAAACTGGTGCACGAACGAATCAAAAGCTTATGGTTAAGATTTTCTACTTTCATCTATTTCAAAAGCAATCAGTCTACTAAAGAGACATTTTATAACAACTGGACTACGGGTAATATTCAAATAGAGTGTAACACTTTCACATAAGTCTAGATTTATGAAGAGGCACATGACCTTTTAAGATTAAATAGTTTCACATACACATTCCACAGAAGTCCGCTGTGAGAGATAAATAAAAGGATAGAGGTACAAAAAGGTATCAGAATTTACGAACATTGTTTCATAGTGAACAAGAGAAATGAATATTTAATATAATTATTGGCAATTCATTATAATTATGGTTAACAACTTTTTTGCATATCAACATCATATTATACTCTATGAGTAATTGTTTGAGCTAAATGAAAGTCTGTTTATTCATTTACATACACTAGCTATACAGAATACTTTCCAGTATGAAAACTTTTCCCATTATACTATTGTGTCTGTGAAATATAACTGAATTTTATTCTTGTATAACATCTATGATACATCCTTTTTGCATTAAGTACTTGATATATAGTATTTGCCAGAAATAGTATAGTAATGCCAAGAAAGTACTCCAGTTTTCTGTTAACATCAGTATTGCATCATTTCCTTGCATATAAAATGTCCCTTAAAACAAATCCAATCATTGGAATCAATATTTTGTACAAACAATATCTTTTGATTACATAATTTTATATTTGATTATCAAGAAATACAACCAAACAATATAAATGTATAAAATATATGAAAAAGTTTGTTTTAAGACACAATTTGATGATCACATCAGCTGGTTGTTGATCTTGAAACATAGCAAGGATCTTATAAAACTTTGATATAACAAACCCACATGTTGAAATTATTATCATATGAAAAAAGATAGTAGGTGTGATGGTCATTCTTGCAAATACAATGTTATTCTACGATAGTCCCATGCTTTTCATAAACCATATTCATATATTTAGGGCACTTTGTTTAGTTGGCAAGAGGTGGGTAGAAAGAGGGGGCTGGGTATCAAACTTTGCATCATTGTCTATAGAAGGGGTTAATAGTGCTTAAGTCACAAAGTAACTTTGATATGTAGCATAATGTGATCTATAGAACCAGGCATATTTTAGATCTGTTGGTATTCTAAGGTAAGGTTATTTTAACAATTGTCCTGGGGAGAATATGCACTTTTCAAACAGGAAAACTTGCAGGGTGTTTATTATTGACACAGGGGAACCTACGTTGAGGAATATGGTTTGGTTTGGTTTTTTAGGAATTTAACGTCGCTTTAACAGTATTTCAGTCATATCGCGACTACCATTGTACACTATTTCAGACACAGAGTGCACCTGGGTAGAACCATCTATCTAACGCAAGCTAGCTGGAAGGTTTCTTCACTTAAAAAATCCGAAGTTGAAGAATATGGTGCTTGAAGTATGAGTCAAATGGACAATTCATCTGCACTGAAAAAATTGATATATCACTTGTCCATAGAAAGTTCTCTCAATCTGGGCTATAGTTTCTTTGTTTAATAAACACTCATCCCTGAAAAAAACATTTATATCAGGGTCACATTTCAGCTTATTCTAAAATTAACATAATTCATACTTTCTGAAATAAATTTGAAAGAAAACACATACATATTATTTCGGTATATGAAGTCCAATAGTTTCATACCGATGTATATAATGTATATCATTAACACCGTGTATCAAATAATCCTGAACCATTTATCTCAGGGTATTATATTTTTAAACATTAAATAATTGCAGAACTTGATCACATGGCTTATATAGAAACTGGTTAACATGTCTGTAACACATATTGCCTATAGGTTAACATGTCTGTAACATATATTGCCTGTAGGTTATCATGTCTGTAACACATATTGCCTATAGGTTAACATGTCTGTAACATATATTGCCTGTAGGTTAACATGTCTGTAACACATATTGCCTGTAGGTTAACATGTCTGTAACATATATTGCCTGTACGTTAACATGTCTGTAACACATATTGCCTATAGGTTAACATATTTGTAACACATTGGCTGAGGTTTTATAATTACAAAACAATTGTTTTTCTAATGAGATTTCAAGAAAAACAAGAGACAAAATTTCTTAATCTTAATGGATATTGCTAATGAAACCATGTATTTATTGTCATCTGGCTAACCACCAAAAGGTCTTTCGCTGCCCAGTTAATTTGGCCACCCCATTACTAAAAGTAGAAGGATATATATATATATATATAAGGTAAGTTTTAAAAATACTCCATGGATCCATTGATCGAAACTGTTTTAATCTGTGTTTTTAGGTTATGAAATATACTATTGAAAGTGTAGATTGGAAATATAATTATATTCAAAAACAAATAATTGGTTTTATAAGGAAAGAAATATTGGGTAGGGAAACAACTTTTGGCTAGGTAAATAATCAACTGTAACAAAACAACTCAAGTGGCAAAAAAGTACAAGGAAGCAAAATGCTAGGTGGCAAATCAACCAGTATCCAAAACAAGGACTGGTAGAAGTGGCACAACCTTGTCTGACAAATGTAATAGCTGGTTATTCTGTATTTAATCAAATGCCACTGGTATCCTGTTACAAGAAAAATCTTGAATATACACAGAAATACATCTAATTTCATTTGAAATTATGAGAAATGAAGAATTTAAAAACAGACACACAGTCTGTCAAACAAATGCACATATTCATAATTTAGTTACATCAAAACAGCTTGCTTTGGTGTCTGAAATTATTACTACATTGAGGTTCTTAAATGGGCTTCGGAATCGGGAAAAATGTTTAAAAAATTAATAAAATAATTAGCAAACATCATTTTATACCATTTTGGACTTCAAATGTCTACAATACCTTTGTTCAGTTTTATTAAAACCTCATGTCTCTAGTTACCAAAAAATGGAAATTACCTGATAATCCCATAACATGGCTGTAGAAAAACTCCTAATATTTAAACCAAGGTAAAGTAAAGGTTGTAAAAACAAAATCAGTGTGTAAGTCAGTGTCTGGGTACAACTAAATATTCATCCCTCATCCAGAAAAAAGAGCATATGACATTTGGATTCAGAATCTTCATGAAAGCAAGGAACTGAGCAGCAGAATTTACCATTATATCTTCTAAAATACCTGATTTCTTCTCAAAACATTTAGAAATAAGAATTATAGATAGCAGTCAAAATAGAACAGATTGTTTAGTCTGATCTAAACCTGTTGTGTAAGAATTTTCTTTAAAACCAACATTTGCGTGGCTATGAAATCTGATTTCTCTTCTACATCATAAGGTGGTGCCTACTGATTTCTTTAAAAAAAAACACAACAGGTTTAGAAAATATATCTTGGTATAAGCCATCAATCTGTATGCCCAATAAATATGCCTGATATTAAACCAACAAGAAATGTAGCTAACAACTATCACTATATCAACAATCACAGTAAATGGCTATCTTTCGAAACAATGGAGAAAATTCCAATTAATAACAAAATACCAACAATGATAATGTTTAAAATTTAATAGATAGTTGCAAAACCAACACCCTGTAAATCTTACAAAAAACTACAAGAGTACACATTACACAGCTGTTTATCCGTGGTAAAGTTTTCCATATCAAAACTTTTCATGGTGAAAGCAAGTAGCTCAGTATTTGCCATATCCAAACTTTCTATGGTGAAAGCAAGTAGCTAAGTATTTGCCTTATCAAAACTTTCTGTGGTGAAAGCAAGTAACCCATTATTTGTCAGTTCCAAACTTTCTATGGTGAAAGCAAGTAGCTCAGTTTTTGCCATATCCAAACCTTTTATAGTGAAAGCAAGTAGCTCGGTTTTTGCCGTATAAAAAATTTATGTGGTGAAAGCAAATAGCTCAATACTTGCCATATCCAAACTTTCTATGAAGAAAGCAAGTACAGTGGTATCAAAACTTTCTGTGGTGAAAACAAGTAGCTCAGTATTTGCCATATCAAAACTTTCTATGGTGAAAGCAAGTACCTCAGTTTTTGCCATATCCAAACTTTCTATGGTGAAAGCTGGAAGCTCAGTATTTGCCTTATTAAAACTTTCTGTGGTTAAAGCAAGTGACCCAGTATTTGCTATATCCAAACTTTTAATGGTGAAAGCAAGTAACTCAGTATTTGCCTTATCAAAACTTTCTATGGTGAAAGCAAGTACCTCAGTTTTTGCCATATCCAAACTTTCTATGGTGAAAGCAAGTAACTCGGTATTTACCTTATCAAAACTTTCTGTGGTAAAAGCTTGTAGCTGGGTATTTGCCTTATCAAAATTTTCTATGGTGAAAGCAAGTACCGGTAGCTCAGTATTTGCCATATCCAAACGTTCTATGGTTAAAGTAAGTAGCTCCGTATTTGCCTTATCAAAACTTTCTGTGGTGAAAGCAAGTAGATCGGTATTTGCCTTATCAAAACTTTCTGTGGTGAAAGCTAGTTGCTTCGTATTTGCCTTATCAAAACTTTCTATGATGAAAGCAAGTAACTCAGTATTTGCCTTATCAAAACTTTCTGTGGTGAAAGCTAGTAGCTCAGTTTTTGCCATATTAAAACTTTCTATGGTGAAAGCAAGTAGCTCAGTATTTGCCTTATTAAAACTTACTGTGGTGAAAGCAAGTAGCTTAGTTTTTGCCTTATCAAAACTTTCTGTGGTGAAAGCAAGTTACTCAGTATTTGCCTCATCAAAACTTTCTGTGGTGAAAGCTAGAAGCTCAGTTTTTGCATATTAAAACTTTCTGTGGTAAAAACATGTAGCCCAGTATTTGCCATATTAAAACTTTCTGTGATACAAGGATGGTCACAGATCACATTTCCCTCCTTAGCTATGCCTGTCACAAGAGTAACAGCAATGTTGTCAAAGTGGAAGTGTGACGAGACAGTATTTTTCTCAATTTTTTTTCTATTTCTTACCTGAGTTGTGACCTTGACTTTGTAGCTACAGACCTGCTTCTTGCTTGAGACACATTGTCTTATTATTTTAAACAATGTCAAAGGTGTCAAATTATTTGAGATTCCTTAAATCAACAAGGAAGTTACAGTTAAATTTGACCTTTAACCTCAATCTGTGACCTTGACCTGATAGGTAGAGACCTGGTTATAGTATGGCACACATTGGCTCATGACAGTAAAAAACTCTGCCAAACTATTTGAAAAACCTTCAATCATCAAGGAAGTTACAACCTGGACAAGCATTTTTAGTCATTAATTTGACATTTAACCTCAATTTATGAACTTGACCTAAGAGGTAGAGACCTGGTCATTGTATAAAACAGATCTGCTCATGACAGTGAACAATTGTGCCCAGTTATTTGAAAATCCCTTTGTCAACAAGGAAGTTACAACCTGGACAAGCCTTTTGAGTCTTAAATTTGATTTTTAGCCTCAATTTGTGGCCTTGACTAGGTAGGTAGACCTGGTCATTGTATGAGACACAGCTGCCTATGCAAGTGAACAATTGTATCATGTTATTATAGGTTCCATCAATCAGCAATGAAGTTACAGCCTGGACAAAACCAAACAGATGCACACACACACACAGACTGATACACGGAGACATACACTCAATTCCGACAGACATTAGGACAGCTATGTCTAGCTCTCTCACAGAGGGGCTCGACAAAAAGCAAGTAGCTCAGTATTCTAAACTGTATCTAAACTTTCTTTGCTGGCTCAGTATTTGTCATAGCAAGTTTAAAATGCTTAATTCACTTTCAGAAATATTTGCAGGCAGAACTCTTTGTTTATAATCTTAAAGGTTTTTCTTCTTTTTAAATGTTCTGGTCACAAACAGCACAGATCCTGATCAGACAACAGCTTGATCTGTCTAAACTGACTACAATGGGCCTTCTTGGTTCTAGCAATTAAAGGATACAGGAAATTTGAACACAAAACTTTCTGAGTTAAAATTACACTGCCAGGCAACTTACTTTTCTTTATAAATGTGCAGTTTAGTTATTCTATTTGGATCTTTAGTTTGTTTATTTGGATTAAAGCCGCAAAAGTTCAGATCATACAAATTTTTTAATGCACAAGAAAGATCGCAGGTATCCCTTGGTAGCACAATTACCTTCTGCAAGCTAGTGTTAGAAACACCTTGAAGGAAAAGTGCTAAAACCCACAGCCCAACAGTGGTAAAAGACCAAGTGATCATAAACCAAGGACTTGAACCCACAGCCCCACAGTGGTAGAAACAGCAGAATCTGACTGAAACAGAGCAGAATCCATCTGAAACAGAGCAGAATACAAGAGCAGAAATCTATCTGATACAGAGCAAAATACAACAGCAGAATCCATCTGAAACAGAGCAGAATACATCTGAAATAGAGCAAAATAAATCTGAAACAGAGCCAAATACAAGAGCAGAATCTATCTGAAACAGAGCAGAATATAACTGAAACAGAGCAAAATACAACAGCAGAATCCATCTGACACAGAACAGAATCCATCTGAAACAGAGCAGAATACATCTGAAACAGAGCAAAAAGCAAGAGCAGAATCCAACTGAAACATAGTAATATAGCAGAATCCAATGTTAATCAGGTATTGCACTGTCCGTATGGCCAATAGGTCAGACCTGACAAATCATCTATTAATTGATAATGCTTTGTCTATAGACTTCCTTAGTAATAATATTATGTAAAGCACTCTTGAACGTATGTCAAATATGAAAGGAGTGCTATATAAATGTGGTGTATTATTATCAACATTATTTGTTATCACAAAAAGCATTTGAAAGTCAAATATCTAATTGGTCCTGTAGTGAAAACTTTCACACTAAGAAAATCTGAGTAAAACCTTGCTGAAAAGATAATAAGATATCCTCAGGTAGTTTAAGTTCATAAACCTTAAACAATTTGACCTGCAAGTCTGACAAGGTATGGCAGAACAGATAAAATAAAAATATGTCCATGTTTTAAATGATTGGTTATACACAAATCTCCAATATTTGTATCATTTCAACATTCAAGCCAGATGTCTAATTCTATGCCATAACTACAGGTAACTTTAATACACTGGACATAACTCTCAATTAATACATAAAAAACAATATAAACTAATAATTCTTACAGTCAATATAAGGTATTAAGTCCCAAGACACACACAAAATCATAAAACTTGGTTAAAAGCGTTTACAAAAAAATTGTACATCATGTATATATGTATATATATCAAACAAAGGGGCCATGATGGCCCTAGATCTGCTCACCTGAATTTCACCTAAGGATTTCATACCATTTCAAAAGTTAAGACTGTTTAATTGGCTATGACAATGACATAGTAACTTTGATCTTTATGCAAGGGAACATGAGACAATATAGTCAAAGATTATTGTACGATGATTCAAGTCAAAGTCAGAATTTTTAGCTTTGTTTTCTCAAAGCAGAAGTCTTTTTTAACATGTTCATCATCCATATATGAAATAATAGCCATGCTTTCTGATTCACATTAGATATTTTGCAAGTGTTCCTCTACTGATAAAATTTGTTATAAACAATTTATAATTCTGACCACTACCTCAATTGAACATTAATTTGGAACACCTTTAAAATTTATTTCTGTTGTTATGGCAATCAGTTCTTTGGGGAAGTTTAAAAATAACAATTGTCACTGGAAGTCCAACAATATTTCTTGTTAGATTTAATGATAACAAGACAGGTGGTTTGGGAAAAATATTGCTTAAAGAAAGTCTAATGGACGGATAGCAATGATTGATCACAACAGCTCACCTTTGAGCACTTCATGCTCAGGTGAGCTTAAAATAAAGGCTGATGAAAATTTGTAACATAGCTTTCCAGAAGCATGCTGGTTGGTCACTTTGTATCATGTGACATGAAGTGAAGGCCTTCCCTGAAGTTGATTGGTTGTTATTTATAGATGTGATGCTGAGTGGTTGACAAGTTTAATGAGAACAGATGAGCAACGAGAGGGTGAAACACTACCTGCAAAAGAAAGTAAGAAATTATAGATTAAAGCAAAAAATCTTAAGATTTGCCTGTAATACTTTTATCTTTAAACTTCTAAAAAGTTTTTTCTTCAGTGATATGCTTATAATTTATGCTCTTGCTCCAATACAAAGCAGCATAGATAAACTGCCTTGTTTAAGGACACAATGGAACATAATATCAATAGCAATGAACATATCACCCATCAATGATAGGTCAAATGCTACAGTTGCTAAGGCATTGGATGTACCCAGTTGACTGCTACTTTTCCATGTATATTTTACAGACCAACACTTGTGATGACAGATTTATTTGTCATTATCCATAATATAACCTCCATGTAAATTGATTTTTCTACTACCTAAAGTTTCAGATGAAATACAAGTGTCTAGAAAGATGTTGACTGATGAAGTACTTTATTAGGTGAGAAAGCCTTACATATTAAATGTTTAAATGATGTTTTTGTTTTTTCTCATGACAAGGCATTGAACTTGAATACTGCAAAAACATCAACCATTATAGTGACTTTAGTAATCTAAGTCCAATAAACAAGCTGAGTGGTAAATAATAGTGACTTTAGTAATCTAAGTCCAATAAACGAGCTGAGTGGTAAATAGTTGATGCACATAATATTTCTTCAAAATAATTTGTATGTTTGTTTATTTTGAATTTAAAGTTTTTTGAGTTGGGTTTTACGGCACCACAACACTGTATAGGTTATATGGCGCCATTCAGGAAAAATCTTGTTGGATCAACATCTCATTTACATCGAGATAAAAAATATGAGGTATGGATCCAACAACTTAATACCTGCTGGAGAATCAGAGATGTAGA
>JAULCC010380985.1:0-11488 GCA_032358795.1 Nuttallia obscurata | reverse complement strand
TGCCAAGTCTGTAACAGAGGAGAGGAAGATGGAGCCAATACATTCTCATCAGATATGGATGACATTTAAAAAAAAAAGCATATCGTGTTGTTGACACAAGTTATCATTAGCCGAGCAGATCTAAGTGACCAGAAACTATTCGTTTTAGACATGACACTTAAACCGTTCGCCAAAGGTGTTCGATGTTTTATCGAGCCGTAGAGTAGCTGGGCAAATTGGATTTATTGCATGAAGAATATTATCCACTAGGCGCTTGGAAAGTTAATCAAATCGCTGAAGAAACTGATGGCTTCTGTATCAGTTTTTCTTTTTAGATTCATTAGCAGACATTAGTTTGAAGAAAAACTGTCAACATAATAGGGGAGTAATATTAGTTATTTCGATAAAATATAATCTGAATATGGATTCATGTATCATACTTGCATACGGTAGTCTAAGGAAACAGCAACCACTGCGTTTAATTAGTTATGTTATTTCCTTACAAAGTGTCCTCAACGTCTACATATTCGTTGTATTGGAAGTATTTTATAATCTAATGTAAATGATGTGATATATTTTAAATCTATTCAGGTGGATAGTTAAATTGTTTTAATATGTTTTAAACATTCTCCAGAAGCTTTAATTAGAATTGGAGAATTCCAGTAACCTTAATCGTGATTTATTTAGATATTCAAATTTGCACTAAGACTTGAGATAAACTTTATAGTCACGTAATATAATTGAAAGTTTCATTGCCAGATACATACACGGAGTGGGTAACAATAATAGCAAGTTAGTCTTTAAGAAAACATATCAAAATTACTATGGATAAACTATCAAAATATTACAGTACAAGTATTAGCGGTGTTATTAAAGGAGAGGAGGAACTTTGTTTTGAACATGTCGGTCAGTATGTTGGTCGGTCTGTCGGTAGAGACTTTGTCCGATTGATAACTTGAGATTATTTAGACCTATGGTCGGCTTCAATCTTAACAGGGATGTGCCATTACAACAACATGGTCCATATTTATCTGAGATCTTCAGAGGTCAAGGTCACTGATACCTTGAGCATTGTTATCCTGATAACATATGAACTGATTTTCATTTACAAAACAAAACAGAAAAATATTACTTTTTGTAGTTATTATTAATTAAATATATTATTGTTTGGTAACATATGAACTGTTTTTCATTGAAATAAAAACAGAAAAATATTATATTTCTGTAGTCATTATTAATTCAATATAATCTTGTTAGAAAGATAAATAAGTATAAAGCTATAATTCAGTCACAATCAGTCTTCCGTTAATAGTATGACACGACATTGTTATGTAATCTGTATGTAACGTACTTCTTGAATAATTAGATCGCCTATCTGGATAGGCTTTAGGCTAAAGGAGATAATTTTATATAACTTCCACCTGGCCCATTGTGCAGTCTCTGCTAAAGATTTAGGATTAAGTAAGTTGCTATACTTAATTATTATGTCAGAGATATTATCGTAAATTGTTAATCGCATTATGCTTATTCTTATGGGAATTCATGCACCCAGGCAGCCCCTTAAACCCTATGTGGATAACCTGTTGACTACTCCCAATAATTAGGGATATACATGATTAGCCAGAATCGTTCACATGCACGGGTCACATGAGTCGGAATATCACGGCGTCTCTGCGCTCCAATTAGTAAAGACGTCGAAAATAATACATGACTCTCTGGTTATTTACTGGTTAGTAATAATCATTTTTTGTCTTTGAAGTTATTCAGTTTGATTAAAAGAGAACTGATAGATCCAAGGTCAATGAATTCATTATTGAATTTTAGGTCATCAGGTCAAAGGTTAAAGTTATTGTCGCTTTAAAGAAGCCCTACCGATTGATAAGTAGAGAATGCTTTGGCTTTTTGTCCTCCAATTACCAGATAGGCTGGACATGGTTTTTAGATAACCCGTATCGATTTTGAAGTCGTCAGATGAAATGTCAAAAAAATGAACAAAAAAAACTTGTTTAATTGATAACTAAAATTTGCTTGGGACTATGGTTTTCAAAAGTTTTAAGCAGATTTGTTATAATACTTTTATTATCGTGTGGTCAATAAGTGCGGAGTGATTATTTTACTGCCACTTGGGTGACATATTACATTTTTACAAGCATTTGTTGCCTACCCTTGATTTTGAGGACATGTCATGGTAAATGTTTGTTAAGTGATTTTCATTGCGCCATTTTAATCCAAATTTAAGCAACAGAAGAATATGCGTAGACTCTTTCTCTCTCTCTTTTTCTTTATTCTGAGAATTTCTCATTAAACCAATTTCCTAGACGACAGAATGAATTTGTTACAAGGAATAAAAACAGGTCGACCAGTTAATGTCTATATAAATATGTACTTTGCTTTTAGAGATGTTTTTAGATTTATTTGCTAGTCAATGGTTCTAGCAGATGATTTTTTGTGCCATGCATACTTATCGCAGACAAAATCAGGGCTCGGTCGATTTAAATATATGCTATTGTTTTGAGATTTACAAAAGTGATAATTAAATTTTGAAGAATACGATGTCAATAAGATTTGCAGGGAGAAGAAAAATATTTTATTGAGGTCAATGGCAGTTATTTTCACAGACAACCTTTTGAACCTATGATTTGTAAATAAATATGCACATTACATTTTATCGAAATAATTAATGAATTTTAATTAACTATTTATACGAATTTTCTTACTGATTTCTCTCAGAAAAAATGGCTGCATGTGTAGAAGTCAACCAACAATGCCAATAATTTGTCGAACCCTACTGTTATTATCGACATTTTTATGCATGTACTACATATCCAGTGCATAATTCTCCCAAATATAATAAGAAAATTAAACCAAGTGCCCCCAACGCTTTGACTGAAACCAACCATGAATGTAGCATAAATTTCCCTATCGTTCTTTGGTTTCAACTGCAAATGTCATGACATGCATCGATTTCAAAATCATACAGGTTTTATAGATGTTACATATTTTACATCAGAAGAGATGGTTTAAGGCGCCAATCGGCTATAGAAAATTTGAAACACAAACACACAAGAAACAATACAAAAAAAGAGCATGTAGCTAAACTCTTTTCAGTCGAACATAATTTTCCTATACCGCATCACTTCTGTCGCATATTGTACGATAACTTGGAATTTGAAAAGCAGCTTTGTAGTACACAACAAGTTCGCAGTTAAAAAAATATTTAAAAAGAATGAGTGATGTTGAAACTCTATTTTGCGTTAATTACTACTGTTGATAAAACTTTTTTTGCTGAAATAAAGAAGTGCGACTGCTTGAATTAAACGCGTGCATGCACGTATATTGGAAACATTAAATAAAGGATGACTATTAAATGCTTTCATGATCTTCCGTTCTTAGATTCATCCAAGTAGAAAACCGATGTAAATTTAGGACATCAAAGCCACAAGTTTTGAATTCATCATGCTTTTGACCATATAAAACATCAAAGCTGCTATTACTGTGTAAGAGTAGTAGAGCACTATTCAACGTCTACGTCTTCAATTTAATCAATAAATTATTCATTTACCATCCAAAACATACCGGTTTTGTTCAGACTTAATGGTATGCATATGGCGTAAATGTAACAAAAACCCCGCTTGTTTATCCAAAACAGAATAATGCATTTTGCATGTAAAATAATTGACAAATCATGGTTTTAAAAATGCTATTGTAGCTTAATCACCATTTTAGCCCTGCATCTGCTGTTATAACACCAGAACATAATTAGATATTGCCAATTTTAATCTACAAAATACCTGAGTTGCAACACATTGTAATAACATGCAATATAACTATATAATTATATAAAAAATAAAAAAAATATATATATAATTTTATATATATATATATATTCATTATTTCCATTATATATATATAATTATATATAAGTATATTTTTGACCAAAAGTAAAAGGGTTGGTCATAAGTTAAAACAACAGTAGTTACGACCCGCTTTTTTAAAGCATAACAAGTTTGTAAACGTATAGTAATGACTGAACTTTAACACATTTTAAATAAATTTTAATTATTTTTAAGCTTAATTATTTGTGAATGAAATTGCCCTCAGAAAATAGGGATTCGTTGTTTTCATAAGTAAGTCTACTGATGCCAAGTAAAAGTTTGTGGTTACTTACAGAATGAAATGCGTTGAAAAAAAGTTTACATCTCTAAGTAACATAACGGTTACATTAAAAAACTTTTTCAACATCTTCAGTACCAGAATTGCAGACACAGACTGGATATACTAGAATGTGATTGATATAAAGGTCGAAATGTAAGTTACTACAATTATTTCTAATATGGACATGATGAATTGAATAAAAGCGTTCTCCATATATAGAATTTGATTTCTGATTTTTGATTTGATATAAGTTTCCTTGGTTAGACCCGAGAGGGTTTGAACCAATAACCCTAAAGTCATTGACTTTGTATATTAAGCCTCTGAGGCCTACTTATATACTAAATTTACCTAGGTTCATCTTTGTCCAAAGCAGAACAATTATTTGGTGATGGATTATATATCATCTACTTTTGCGAATAATTTGATTTCTGAGATTAGTTTTATGGATAAAATACAAATCATCTGTGACAATAATTGGAAGTTCAGCTTTATCTTAAGTTTAAATGTCAATAAAGATATCCTGCTATTTCAATTGGTTTATAAAACAAATTGTCTTGTATGATATGTATATCTATATACGTTTGACTTTATACAATCGAATCCATTCCTTGTGTATCATTCTATTTCTATCTAGGTATATATAATTAAAGTATTGTGTGCTAAATTCGTATTAACGCAGCTCAGGATTTTAGGCGATTTTTCCAGACTTTCATGAAACACAGACCTTCAGCGAGCAAGCTAGCGTCTTCACAAGAAAGAGGTATAAGCAGTATCTCAAGAATCAATGTACGGGCCACTAGTTTCCTTAGTTGAGTAAATGATATGTCTGCTGTTGTGAAAATTAAAAAATACATCTGTATGCAGAATACTTAGCATTTCATGTGTCTGCATGAAATGAAACATTATATTTTGGGCAGTGACCTGAGGATTGTCAGTTAATGGCTTATAAACGATAAACTGTCTGTATACTGCGAGAAGAAGGGTCCATTTTTAATAGAGTCACAGCAAAGAAAAATCCAAAATTCAAAACTTGAATAAACTGAAGTGATCAAAACATAGCTTACAATTTCTAACTGGAGTATTAGTAAAACCTTTGATTAAAATGTGAAGGTCTGTTATTTAGACTTCGACTATGCCTAAGTTATCTGGTCTTACAGCCCAAGTAACAGGTGTAAGAAAATAAACTTATAAGATTTGTGTTGAATATATATCATTTTTGACATAATGGAAAGGAATGGTGTTACAGCTCCAATGGTTAGCTGATAAAAACAGAGTCGATTGCATTATAAGTAAAAAAGTACTCTATGTAATGTTTTTGTTTAACGAATGAATTCGAATATTTTCACTTCGTTTTTCGTGAACGTTCAGCTTCTTTTTTCCATAAACTCAAGCTTTCTTTCTTTCACAATACACCATTTGAATATCAATGTATAGTTCTGTTGATGCAATTACTTGTGTTTTATCGTGTAAAGTAAGTGTCGAACTATATCCTTCAACAAATTGCTGGCAAATGCGCCATACCATTAGTGATATTCGTGCACGTGCAAATAAGTATTTCTTAAGCTAGATGTTAACTTTTGGAGTTAAAGGGGGGCTTTGTATTGGAAAAATGTCAACAAATTACAGGATATGTTTCAAACATATATTTACTTGGGAAAATAAATGAAATAACATTAGTTTTATATTTTACAAAGATCAATTTTCTATCCTGGGACATGTTTTCGGGGTAGAACGAGTGTTCATTAGTTTTCATTAGTGAAACTGTTGTTAGGTAATGTTTCACGAAAAAAACCTATTTTAAAATATTTTCCAAGGATAGTACTAGTGTTAAATATGTTTCCAAGATAGAGCTTGAGTTAAATATTATCGAAATAGAACTAGTGTAAAATACGTTTTAAGAGTAGAACTAACATTTAATACGTTTCAAGAGCAGACCTCGTGGTAAGTCATACAAATAATATGTCTCGGCGTGTTTTTATCCTACTTGGAATCCATTCAGTGACATTTCAAGCAGCCTTCTCATCTTGCTTTCTACCCAACTTCCGAATTAATCTAACAATTGCTTCACGTGCATAAGACAGAAAATCTCATATTTAAAGCTTTAATTTCTAAGAAGTAAATATAATTCACATGCAATTTAAAAGCTTTTAAATCACGAAGTCTAGACTGATTTAAGCCGTAATAACGGCCTAACGATTGGAGAAGTTCACCAGGACTTGTGATAAGCAGTTAACTTGTTTATATCTTTTCGCATAGACTATGAATAAGGATTGAAACGAGTTTAAGAGCTAATATGGAAAGAACAAACATAACAAGACTTGTTTTAACTGTTCCCTCTTTTTAAACTGATGCATAATACATATTTGATAATGATACAAGTAGAAGATATCAAAGGAGATAAATATCCTTGATGAATAAACATCACAGCATAATCTGTGATCTAATGGAAATTAAACAATGTAGTAATCATCATTAAATTCAGTGTTGAACTTTTTCAATTGCATACAGCTTTTGAACGCATAACCTTAAGAGCTTACGTCCATGTATTATTGACTTCATCAGCTGAATATTGATTATCTATCACCGATCGATCAAATCCTCGGTGACAAACGAGAACCGGACTCAGTTCCAGTTTAAAGTCGGTTTGAATGCCCGGATGATAAGTGCCTTTGGATACATATATATTTTTCCAGATTTACTATCCGTTTTCGCAAAGGAAATATTTTGTATCGAAATCAATCAAGTCTGGAACAAAAACCTGTGACAGAGAAAGACTTATAGACTTAAAGTTATTTATGTCTTCTTTACTTGTTGCAAGATGCGATAGCTTTGATCGAGATTTACGGTAGGCAGTTTGGAATACGTATACATATATGTTTGCCACAGTTATATATAAATATTCATTTATATTATTTGAGAGTAGCATTAACAGTTTATTAGTGGTAGTTATTTTTTGATGGATAATTACAAATATAAGATTGAACGACTTTTACTAACAGTTCTTCCTTCAAAGCGAAAGTTCAATTAATGTAAAAGTAACTAATAAAAAATCCTTTAAAATGAGATCTCTCCATTTAGACTGACACACAATTAGCCATTAGGAAGCCACTAGTGCAAGCTATAGTTTGTACTACTGTTATAATTTTATGTAAGAATAAATAAGATAAACACATAAAATCGAGGTAGACTACGACTCTGCCTGTATAACTGTGGCTTTCCGTTCTCTTTTGCTGGAAGTTGCGTCTGTATAGATGTACACCACATCTTGTTCACTATTATTATTACTATTTAACAAAATTCATTTATCTATTTTTTCATACGAAACATATGTACAAAAGTGCTTTACAACAAATATATGTATACATAATTACTATCTATAAAAAGATTACGTCGGTATAAAAAAATCACAAATGCAAAACATAAGCTACACAAAGACCATCTATACAACATCAGTAGGCCTAGGTATTAAAAGTTGCAAATTACAAATAATGAAATACAAATAGATAAATAAATATCACTTAAGTTGTTCAGTCATACTTAACTGACAATGAGAGAGATAAACAATACAAAGGTGTTGATACTTATTCTGTCCAGTCTCACTGATCGTAAGTAGAGAACCAAGAGGGGTCCGCATCTAAATAGTTGGCATAATGTGACCAATCAGAGCTACGTGTAAGAAGTTTTTGTTAACATTTTCAGTTACAGCTTCCAACTTGTTAAAGCAAACAACAACATACACCTCAAGATCTAAAACCTTTTAAGCCAATTGGGAAGACATATAAACATTTATCTCAATCAGTTATACATGAAAGTCAAATAAAAGAATGTTTGATCTAGCGGCTGAATATAATATAAGCGTTGCCATTATTGTCCGGCCAATTTTATATTTAAACTTTGTTATATTCGATGTGGCATATTCTAAAGTTTAAATGAAGAAATAACAACTATGATTACGTTTGTCAATATCATTATGTCAAAGATGCTCGCCAATTTCTTACTGTTGTATACTAACGGTATACGCCGTTTGTATTTATTTCCAATAGAGTCCTTTTTCATGTCACTGATAAAAAAACTATTTTTATTACCGGATTCCTTTAAACCCATTCGTTTAAAAAAACATTTCAATAATTTACATTTTACTTCATTTTTTCAAATGCTGGATCATTATACATGTATTGCTGGTGTTGCACGAGCTTCGCAATACTCTGCACTATTCGACCATAGAATAAAAAAGATATACAGTTAAAATATCAATAACGAATGTTATCCAAATAGTGTGAAGCTTTCCTATTGTTACTGGCATTATATTTATACACTCTTCTTTTTTGAATTCACAAGAGAAAATGATCTATGTTTCATTTCACAAAATAATAAAAAATACTGCCATATGATGTTTGTTTATATTTCAGAAACCAAACACCGTCCTGTTGATGCGTCGTAACGTGGCAGATATATATTGTTAAGTTTCTTTTGGAATTGTGGCTTTCCAATAGTTATGTCTGAGCTACGACTGTATCGCACAAAAAAAAGTTTTCCTCTAGCATCCGGAGAGAGAAAAAATATTTATTTTGAAGAAATAATCTTATAAACAATGTGACAAGATTGTTTTGGTCGGATGCCGCCGTTTGCTGTTTCAATAAATCTTATCTTAGTCAGTGCCAAGTCTGTAACAGAGGATTGAAAGATCGAGCCAGTGCATTCTTATCAGATATGGAGGACCATATTTAAAAATAAAGCATATCGTGTGATTGATACAAGTTTTCATTAGCCGAGCAGATCTAAGTCACCAAAAACTTCGTTTTATACATGACCCTTAAACCGGTTCACAAAAGGGGTTTGATGTTTTATCGAGCCGTAGAGTAGCTTGACAAACTGGATTTATTGCATGAGGAAGATTATACACTGGGCGCTTGGAAAGTGAATCGAATCGCTGAGGGAACTGATGGCTTCTATATCAGTTTTTCTTTTTAGATTCATTTGCAAACATTTGTTTGAATAAAAACTGTAACATAATCGGGTAGTAATATTAGTTTTATTTTGATAAAATTTAATCTGAATATGGATTTTTGTATCATACTTGCATACAGTAGTCTGAGGCAAAAAGCAACCACTGCGTTCTAAAAGTTGTGTTATTCCCAAACAAAGTGTCCCCAACGTCTACATATAAGTTGTCTTGGAAGTATTTCCTAAGTTTATTGACATTGTATGATATATTTTATATCTATTCAGGTGGATAGTTCAATTGTTTTAATATGTTTTAAACATTCTGTAGAAGCTTGAATTTGAGAATTCCAGTAACCTCAATCGTGATTTACTTATATTTAAATTTGCACTAAGATTTGTGATAAACTTTCTCGGAGTACGTTTCAATAATAACAAATTAGTTTTTAAGAAAACATCAAAACTTCTGTGGATACACTATCAAACTTTTACAGTACGAGTATTAGCAGTGTTATTAACGATGAGAAGGAACGTTGTTTTAAACATGTCGGTCAGTCCGTTGGTTGGTCTGTCGGTAGAGCAAAGCTTGTCAGATTGATTACCTGAGAATGTGTAGACCCATGGTCAGCTTCAGTCTTAATAGGGATGTTAGTCATAACAACAACAGGGTCCCCATTTATCTGAGGTCTTCAGAGGTCAATGTCACTGATACCTTGAGCATAACAAAGGATGTCCGACAGATAACTATCGAACGACTTGTCATGATGTATTTAAAGTCGGCGAGGAAGTGGACCTTACCAATGTATGACCCCTGATGATCTCAGTGGCATCAGATTTAAAGTCTAGTACAGAATGACTTTAAATGCAAAATAGCTCGTCCCATGTACAACTAGGAAAAGACTTGATATATTGTCCTCAATATCAGCAAGGTGGTTAATCATTACTAGTAAAAAACTTTATTGATTTTGAGACTATACAGCCTAAGGAGGACTGTTAGATTCTAGGTCCTCATTATTGAATTTTAGGTCATCAGGTCAAAGGTTAAAATTATTGTTGCTTTAAAGAAGCCCGTCCGATTGATAAGTAGAGAATACTTTGGCTTTTTGTCTTCAAAGTTACCAGAGAGACTGGACATGGTAATGAGATAACCCTTATCCATTTTGAAGTCATCAGATGAAAGGCCAAGATATTGAATACAAAATACTTGTCTAATTGATACCTAAAATTTGCTTAGGACCATGGTTCTTAAAAGTTTTAAGAAGGTTTGTCATAATACTTTAATTATCATGTAGTCAATAAGTGCAGAGTGACTATTTGACTGTCACTAGGGTGACATATATTTTTACAAGCATTTGTTGCCTACCCTTGATTTTGAGAACATGTTATGGTAAATGTTTGTTCAGTGATTTTCATTGCGCCATTTTAATCCAAATTTAAGCAACAGAGGAATATGAGTAGATTCTTTCTCTCCCTCTCGCTCTATCTTTTTCTATTTTTTTCTTCTGAGAATATCTTATTAAACCCATTTCCTAGACGACAGATTGAAATTATTACAAGGAATAAAACAGGTCGATCAGCTAATGTCTAGATAAAGCTGTAATTTGCTTAAAAATAATTTTTCTATATTTATTTGCTAGTCAATGGTTCTAGCCGACGATTTAATGCGCCATCCATACTAATCGCAGACAGAATCAGGGCTCGGTCCATCCCACTTACCCAATAATTCAAATCAACTGTATATGACTTAAACAATCGCGATGTTTTGATCGAATGTCTATAATTGAAAGTAAAAAAACTACAACCCTCGCGTGCATATAGAATCAAATCAATTAAAAAAGTTTAAATAAATGCTATTGTGTTTAGAATTACAAAAGTGATAATTTAATGTTCAAGAATACGTTGTCAATAAGATCTGTACGGAGAAGAAATACTTTATTGAGGACAATGGCAGTTATTTCCACAGACTACCGTCTAGAGCTATGATTTGTAAATAAATCGAAATAATTAATTTGAATTAGTTTTATACGAATTTTCATACAAATTTCCCTCAGAAAAAAAAATTGCTGCATGTATAGAAGTCAACCAAGAATGCCAATAATTTGTCGAAGCCTACCGTTATTATCGACATGTTTATGCATGTACTACCTATCTAGTGCATGCATTCACCCAAATTAAAAAAAATTAAACCGTGTGCCCTATACGCTTTGACTGAAACCAACCATGAATGTAGCATAAAGTTCCCTATCGTTCTTTGGTTTTAACTGCAATTGTCATGACATGCACTGATTTCAACATCATACAAGTTTTATAGATATTACATATTTTACATTAAGAAGAGAAGATTAAAGCGCCATTCTGCTATAGAAAATATGAAATACAAACATAGAATCTACACGAAAAGAAACAAAAGTAA
>JAULCC010380874.1:0-11488 GCA_032358795.1 Nuttallia obscurata | reverse complement strand
TGTATTCGTCCTTATTCTTATTTTTCTCGAATGTACAACTCACAACTCACAATACACTGCCAACTTCACACAGCTATTTCATAGAAGGCTTTCTTATCATTAAGTGTGCAATGACAGGCGTACTTTGCTGCACCGCGGTGCGCTCGATTTCTTTTGTAATTATGGTAAGTATAATAAAAGGATGGATACATTATTACATAAGGATTGTATCTCTACTGCAGAAAAAATCGACAAATTTCAAATTAGAATGAGCCACGGTATGAGAAATTGTACAGTATTACACTGACCTAGACCGGAAGCCGTATTTCCAAAACACTGACATAGACCGGAAGCCGTATTTCCAAATCACTGACATAGACCGGAAGCCGTATTTCCAAAACACTGACCTAGACCGGAAGCCGTATTTCCAAAACACTGACCTAGACCGGAAGCCGTATTTCCAAAACAGTGTCAGATCAGGTCTTCCACCGTTTGACCCACTCAAAATCAACAGCATTTTGTCCGACATCACTGCAAACCGTGCAGAACCCTGGCCAGACGCGCCGCAGCTGGGTCACACTGTGTGTACATGTTCACATTTGGGGCCTCTGTAGCAGAAAACTATTAAATATATTGTGAGAAATGACATTTTTTTCAACATATCTGAAACATTGCATTTTTTACCTAAGTATTCACCCTTTTCATTAGATGCTCCAATTGTAGAGAAGTCTAAAAAAGTATGTGGAGTAAAGGGTTATGGCCATAGGTGAGTGGCCGTGACCATTAGCTTTAACATAATACTAATAATTAAAAGTTCATTACAAAGAAAGAGTCATTCTGCACTATTACTACAAAGATCAAATAAAAGAAAACCAACAAATAAAACAGGAACATCTGAACTAAGGAGGATACAACTCACAGATAAGGATACAACTCACAGATAAGGAGGATACAACTCACAGATAAGGAGGATACAACTCACAGATAAGGAGGATACAACTCACAGATAAGGATACAACTTTCTATAAACTGCGTATAACATCTCTAACCTTTAGCATGTCGAATATGTGATAAATTTCAGCAAATATTTTTTTTTTATCCAAAAGACACCAACTGTGTGACACCCATTTAGTGTTATGACGCATATATGTAGGAAGCTTCAGTTTCAACAATGAAGCAGACGAAAGTTTGAGCAAGCAACTTAACGCTCTGCATGCGAAAGGTTAAATTATTTCAACACTTCAGACTTGTATTGAGGACATTTGAAAACAGCTTGGATCTGGTCAGAAAAATTGACAATCAGATTGTAGTTTCTGCAACGACAAATGGCGTTTTTTCTGTATACGCATTTGGAAGAGAAGTCGTTTTAGCAGACGACAGCTACTTAGTTTTGAAAGGGCCATTGCATCGTGATTTATACTCATCTATGATAGATTGCGAAGTATTATTGCAGTTGAGACATTTTGATTTACTTTTCAGACTCGCTGTCTTATGCTATCAGTGTTAAAATATATCACACGCGGTCAAACAGTCATATGTTTATAATAAATCAAAAATGAAAATATGGATATTAACCCTATTACTGCCGATCGCGACCATATTGGAATGTGCAAACAGGCTTGGATCCAGATCAGACGCCAAATTGGCGTCTGATCCGGATTCAAGCTATTTGACACTCGGTCAATAGTTTTTCTATATACGTTTGACAAGTTTATTCAGATAAATTCCATTTACAAATGCATACATATATATGGCTGACATCAAACATTACATACATTGTGAGTTAAACAAATGAGAAGTTTTTTCATTTCTTTCTAAACTAAAGTTCTATGATAATATATAATTTTTTTTCCTCTTAACATAAATATTGTTTGTAAACATTCTACTATATGATATTAACAAAATCAAAAGTTCTAAAATATTGTACAGTTTTACTACAATATCATGGATCTAATGTATAAACGTTATCAAATAAAATTACAAATGGAGCAATATCTATGTAATGATTGTTAAAGCGGTATTAAAGCATAGCATCTATACGGGCAAATCATCAAACAATGACTAAACATGAATTTGTTTCGTTTAATTAATCCTTTATATGTATGAAGTGTTAATTTCTGTATTTGTATTTTATTGGTACTATTCATTAGCAACACAAATGTTTGCATTTTTGTTATTTCCCAAAAAAAACGCTTTATATATTCTTTTCTGAAGTGTATGTATAAAGGACACTCCAGCACAAAATGGTATTTATCTTCAAAAATATAACATACTTCACATACTTTTTATTTTCTGCCATTGACAGGAACAGAACTGGATTTATTCCAACGACCTGCCTCTATGCGATGAAAGCCGAAGTTTTGTCAATGCCTGTCTTTACTTTGAAATATATCATAAATTTAGTGTTGAAAAGTAAAATCGCGTATTGTGTTGCAGAATAAAGCCCTGCTTGATTCATTAATTTTAATTCACTATTCCAAATTTGTATATTTAAAACGCGTCGTGTGTTTTAAAAAATGTGAAGTTAAAAGTGTCATGTATCCTTTGTTTTACTAACGATAGGAATACCTTTGTATCACCAACACTTTGGGCTAATTATATCGAATGAATCGGATGAATT
Organism: Nuttallia obscurata; assembly: GCA_032358795.1. Classification (NCBI taxonomy): domain Eukaryota; kingdom Metazoa; phylum Mollusca; class Bivalvia; order Cardiida; family Psammobiidae; genus Nuttallia; species Nuttallia obscurata. The sequence goes on along the minus strand of JAULCC010380874.1, from coordinate 8,889 downwards.
TTGCAATGAGTCAAACGACACTTCAAGCGGACGCTTAATAAATGAGTTAAGAAAGAAATTAACAAAAAGCTTGATTGAAAGCAGGCGAACTGTACATCAAGTGAATCGGATGAATTTTATATTGAGTTCAAACGACAATTCAAGCGGACGACTATTTTGGTAGCACAATAAATAAGTTAAAAAAGTAAAGAAAAAAAGGTTTGATTGAAAGCAGGCGAGCTAAACGCTTTCGGAATACGATATTTTTAATCATATTTTAGACACGGGAATATACCAAGAGGAGTGGACGGAAGGAATTATCATACCTTTACATAAAAAGGGGTCCGCCAATTATTATAGAGGCATTACCTTATTGAGTTGTTTTTCAAAACCTGTTAACTACCATACGCAACAAGCGTTTAGAAAACTTCTGTGACCAAAATAACATCATTTCGGATATACAATTCGGATTTCGGAAAGGGCGGTCAACTGTTACTGAATTTTTACTCTTATGACTACAAAACAAAAGTTTGTAAATTGTTTAATATAAAACCAAAAATTTATTGCCAGTTATTTGACGCTTTAGTTGGGTCTATCTTAATTTGACATGTGAAACTAGGAGCACCTCTGCTTTCACTGCGCATTCAAACCGGTCGATATTGTAGAAACTTAGTACTTCGAGCAGAATGATACTGTCTTTGCTGCAATGAAGTTGACATCGATGATGAAATCCACTTTGTATGAGTATGCAAATGTTTTAAAGAAATAAGAAAGAAAATACATATAAAGAATACGATATCATTCATCCATCCGTATTAAAATATTGTAATATGTTGCAATCAAGTAATAAACATTTACTTTTAATTTAGCCAGATATGCAAAAGAAGATTTTATTTTTGTCGAATTTCTATCATTAATAAATGATAATATTGTTTTAGAATAGTCCGTCCTCCTGAAATATTCAGGGGTTTGTTGGTTAAACGCTTTCTTGTTCTATGAGCATGTACAATTGAATATAAATGCGTACCTGATTCCTGATAAAAACAATACTGGATATGTGATATTTAATCGTACAGTTACAAACTGATGATATTTGTATTGCATTTTTTGTTTTTCATTTATTTTGATTTTTGTTTGTTTGCTGTATATTTCGTACTTTAATACTACTGCCACACGACATGTGTTAGATATGTATGTATGTAGACAATGTACAATGAGCACGTCTGAATAAAATATATGTCTGTATGTCTGTCTGTCTATCCTAAACATTCAAACATGTTTCCCCGTTCAAAAAACAAGAAATACTGGAATGATGAACTTCAAAATCAATGGAAATCAAAGGATCGAAGGATCGAAGGTGAGGTGTCAACTTAGTGGAAACAAATGGCAATACTGTATCAATGATGATCAAAACAGTTTTGTACATTTGCCAAGCCTCGAACTTTATTTTTTTTTGCTACTGGCATTTTTTACCAGTGCCCATGTTTGTTAATGGCAACACCAGGATTTCAATGGCAGCAGCTTTTTCGGTTGTCATTTCCAAAATATAATGTTTATGGTATTTTGATAAATTATAAGCCAGGCTCTGGGATTTTGGTACTGGTCACAAGACATCAGAAATCTTAAAAGTCTATAGACTACAAATGTACTTGGAAGTATGCAATCAACCAAATGCATAATTACATCATATGTTTATGGCATATTCTTATTCAGAAATGATGTTACTTTAAAACAACGTATACATCAATAACTCCACACACATTGCAATAAGTTCCAATTTATCAGATCCTGGCTCATTTAATATTATAACATGAAAATGAATAAATTTGTTGAACTTCTATTTCACAAACTGAATGATCTTTACCTTTATAACAACATAATAAACATTTCTAAAAATAACAAATGTTTGTCTTTACGTGTTTAACAAACACGTTTGGAATGTTATGTCTCACAACATTGCAACATATTGTTCGACGATGCCCCAGAATGAGATTATGTAAAGTAAAGGAAGAAGTATGTTGCCGCCGTCGTCCTTAGTTTTATAGCCGAGTGTTCAGTCTTATGAACATGCCCAAGAAATAGCTCAGTTTGGCTTTATCAACGCACTGGTCATAGATGACTATTCTCAAGTATATTTGTAGGACTGTGAAATGTTTAGTTCTTTTTGCCATTTATCGACAGTTTTCTTTCTTTTCTTTTTCCAAACTACAAAACGAAAACGAAAAAGGAACCTACATTTTTTTCTTGTTTAAGAATAAAAAACAAAAGAGGAAATGACGGTATATACACGGACCCAAATAATATTTTTTTCCTATAAAATCAATCCTAATAACATATTTTAAGTAATAACCTGATTAAGTTCTTTATTTACTTCTGGTGCGAGATTATTTCGAAACGGTGTCTCGTAGGGACAAAATGAAAGTATTTTAAGACGTTCGCGACAGTTTTGACTTTTTCCTCCCAATAATAGAATGTCTTAAATCTTGGTATTTTGTTAGTGCATACAATTGCTGGTTGAAATAAGAATTAAATGATAGGTCGCCGATCTTATTTTTTATTGGCATTTTAATGACATGACCATTTTCAACATCGGCAAACATTGTAATTGTATATAGCTGAAAATCTTCTTTTTTAAATAAGACCATCTACGCATCTGGGTTAAAACAAGAGGGATGCAGGGTTAATGTAAGTCTTTTTCACCAGAATTTCAGGATTCAATACGGCTGGTAAGAGAACATCCAATGTAGATCAGCCCATCATCAGCCTAGTCATGAGGTCCAACCAGAGACAAGTGCGAGCATAATTTCAAGAAGAATCAACAACCAACCGTAATGTCTGCACATATTGTAGTCATGTTTCTGGTAAACTATATGATGTTTTAAGGTGTGAAACCACACCAAATCTCCCATTCAGCTGTGATGGATGTCTTCGTCTTTTGCCAAAATTTAATGAAATAGACCTGCAACTAGAATCTCACTTTCAACAACTTCAGGAACATGTAAAGAAGACCTAGAAGAAAGCATGGAAGGTAAAGTGAAAGAATGCATTGTGAGTGCAGTTGAATTTCTTGGGCGTGAGGATCGAAAGCACAATGTATTTCTTGGGCGTGAGGATCGAAAGCACAATGTATTTCTTGGACGTGAGGATCGAAAGCACTATGTAATTATACACAGTATCTCAGAGCCAACCAATACCAACAAAAAACAAGAGGAGCTAGAAAACTTGCAAAACATCTTTTCTACGATTGAATGTGATGATGTAGTTCCCAAAGCATTTGTGAGGCTGGGTAGGCCAGGATCAAATAAACTAAGATTAGTCAGATTTATGCTAGAGTCTGTCTCAAGCAAGCATAGACTGCTCTCAGACAGAAAAATGGAGACGGCGAGGTTACTCATGGATGGAGTAACATTTATATTACACCAGGCTTGACAAAGCAGAAAAGAGATCTGAACAATGAAATGAGAGCTGATTTGGTGGGAAAAGATATTCCTACTCAATCAAAAGGAACAGGTAGTGAAGGGGGACCCAGCAGCAGTTTCCTGGCCGGCCGAGGTAGTTTTGCAACCTCTGACTCTGTAAATAGTGTTAATGTTAATTTAAATAGTTCAATTGTTACCACTTCAAATTGTTTATCAAGTGTTACTTGTGATCATGAAGACAGTGATGATGAAAATCATTCACTTATAACCACTAGTCATGAGTCGAGAAATAGTGATACAAATAATATTATAGATGTAAGCATTAACAAAGTTAAATGTCTATATACAAATGCTAACCAGTTGCGTAATAAACTTGATTAACTGAAGATACAAATATCATTGGATGATCCATACATTATTTTTATCACTGAAGTCTTACCTAAGGTGTTATAAGAAGTATCATGTTCATCAGTACTGCATCAACTTGATGGTTATTGTGCATTTCCAAGTAAAGACAGTGGAAGAGGTGTTATTATATATGCAAAGTCAGTTATGAATATATCACCCAATATTCACCTTAACTCTATTTATGACGACGCTTCTTGGTGTTACTGGATTGTTGACATTATGACTTGGTTGATGGTGATTCAATAAAATGATCTGTCTAAATCTACAAAACCAGGTTATCACTATTAAACTTATTCTTATTTCTATAGATCTTAATATATTGTATTCATGTGAGTGACTGTATTAACTTTTATTTCCTTCCTAAGCTACAAAGAGCACAGCAACAATATATTTTATTTGTTTTATATTCATGCGTATAATAAATTAATAGTTATTACATTTTTTCAGCAAAGGAGGACATGCGAGGCAAGTGTGATAGTAACTCAAGTGGTAGAGCATGCGCTTTCGTTGCGGGAGGCCACAATTTGATCCCCGGCCGGGTCAAACCAAAGACTTTAAAAATGGCAGTAATGGCTTCCCTCCTTGACGCTCAGGATTTAGGGTTAGCATTACCACTGGTTTGTCGGTGTCAGGATAAAGTGACCGGCCGGGGTTCAGCCCACACGTGTATCAGTGTTATACACTGGGCACGTTAAAGAACCATAAATCTCTACAGAAGAGTTCTGTGTATCCGATTCCCTCTCTCTGCGACGTCCATTAGCCCTAGCTGGCAGAAACTTACGTAAATGAAACAAACAAAAACAAAAAAAAACTACCAGATACATTTAACGAGGAGTGAGAGATCAATGACCTGATACTTCAGAGATCTAGACAAGTACCAGCCAAATGCAGAGACTTGTTTTATACAGTGGATAAAACATGTGAATAGAATTATATCAAACCACGAGTAATACTATAATAAACAAATCAATGTCAGTTAAATGATAAAAACCGAGTGACTAGAATATATTACTTGAAGTGACTGTTAGGTTCAAATTCAAATAAATACGTATTATGGACGCTCTGTTATTAAATATATGTATGTTATCAAATGAAAAACAATTGACGTTCTGCTGAAACTATTTAGTTACATATTTAAAATTGTCTTTTTGTAAACTAGACATGGTGATTCATTCTTTTTCTGAACAGGGAGTAGAGTTACTAATTACCATATTATACAGTATTTTACCTGGTTACATATGATTTTCTTTATGTTTTTAATTATTGTATACCTGAAAGATATTTTTAAAGCAGGTTGAAGCAATTGCAAAACATTTCGTGATTTTTTTCCCTATTGCTGGGTTTGATTTTATGTCTAATACTGGCAAATTGCCAATTGTAACTTAATATCAGATCGGTTTTTGCCAGTTTAGTATTGGCCAATTTTTAAAAAAAGTTGTTTTATTTTCATTTCATAGAAAACACTTTCTAAATAAACAACTATGCACCAGGTTTGAAATTTACATGCATTATAATCAATAAAACATAGTATACGCCTATAAAATCAATTCCGGTACTCCACATGTGGGGATATCTTTGGATAACAATGAATAAAATTTTAAAACATTTGGATACATGTCTTTTTTATTCTTGATTATGATTCATTTATGCACAATGGTTCCAAAAACACATAATATTTAATAAAACAAATTTTTCCTTACGTTAATACATCTTTAATACACCACAAATATTTATCTGCCTGTTTAGAAGTTAATAAATTGTGTGTCTCCTTTATTTGAACTTCATCGTTTGTAAAACTCGCAAGTAATTATATTTTGCTTGTAGATATCCCAACAATACCAATCTGCATGCTGAACAGTATGATTATCGTTAAAACAGATATTTCAGTTTACTCTGTTCTAGATATATTTAGATAAAGCGAATTTGCAATGTAGCGCATTATACTTTTTTATGCATTGATCAATCAACTCAGCGATTCTCTACTTTTAATATTTACATTTGTAGTAACCAGTTTAAATCCGGCAATTCTGACATATGCCCTGCACGGAAAGACGACTTAATTGTTTCGTCCCAATTTTAGCGTACCGCCATTATTACCCTCCACAGTACTTTTCTCTACTTAGTTATTTAAAGAAAAATATACACCTGCATCCTCATTGAACTAATTTAAAGATTCTATAAGATTCTTTAATCAATGCAAAGTCATTTTTCTCGCTAATAGTAGATCTATAACCTACATACCTTGATTGCTAACAAATGTTAACATTCAGTCGGTATCACGAAACATACGACCGTTAATTATACGAAAGCATTTGTATTTACAGAGTTCAAGTAGCTTAACTCCAAAGTTATAACGTACTATCCATGGGTGCCTTATATCTCGCTCCGTATATAAACACAGTATATATACTTTATAAACATATTTTTAAAGGAAACAATCTGTTTCTAGTTTTAACCAGATTATAGTATCAAAATCAGTCCGCATGAATCAAATACGCTTATGTAAGTCTTCCTTACAGTAAATTGCTACACCGTCGCTCGATATTCTTTCGTTACGATTCTGGAACTTCCGATAAAAGTTATATGATATATAACCTGACAGTTCAATGGCACTAGTTTTGTTCGCCCAGTTTCATATGAAACAACATTATCGTTAGAAGACATGGTAGTTACAAAGACAGTTTCTTTTCTGATATTAAACCATTAACGTACTATGGCAGAATTTTTTAACTCGTCTTTCCCGCTGTGTCCCTATACATGTACGTCTGTTCTCGTCGATTTCCCATCAATATGCAAGATGTCGTATGCTAACCTCTTGTTGTTTCTCTTTGCCTCTTTAAGTTTTGGTAAAAGCTGCCTTCTTCAGTCGACTACCTCCTTCGGTGTACTATTCAGTAACGTGAAAATGTATTCCCTTCAGAGTTTACCACTCTTTTCGTACTTGTTCGCGCTCTTTAAATAAAGTGAAATTGGCAAGTATTCTCCTCACCCTATTATCTCAAGACTTCGGTCCCATTCTGTGCACGCTCTCAACTTGTATGTCCTTCACTTATTGCTCGGTTATTTTCTTTTTAACTACTAGAAATTGCCTGAGTAAATTTTCAGTTTCCTCTTTTCCCTCTGTCTGGTTCTCCGGATTGTTCCTAATTGATTGCGATTGAAAAAATATCAGTTCTTCTTTTAAAGACTCTTTCTTTCTCTCCAAAGTCACCACTTTGTCATTTACATGACCCATTCCGAAATCCGTGTGTTGTATCTGTTCTTCTACTTTTCCAAATCGTTCGTCCGCCTGCTTCACATTGTCAAATATATGTGTCCATAGTTTTTCAGGCCATTCTCAATTTTGATCACTTCTCCCTCTAAAGACTCTAATTTCTCTAATCGACTGTCCATTTGACCTAATGTGGAGTTATTGTCTGTAAAAAAGCTATAATATCAACGTGTGCTAGCTTTTTGGGAGTGTTGCAATTCACTGATGATGAAAAGATCATCTTGCTCACAGTCACTTTTATTTGAAGCAGATTCACAATCAGATTCACACTGAGATGCTTGGTCAAATAACTTATTTCAAAGCTTCGTCGCAAACAAATAATACAGTATTTTCTTCACTTAAAACACCGCTAACACTCACTCCTTCTAGATTTTTGAATGTCTTCCTGTCTCTCCGTACCCATTGTTTACACTTATGTGCTCGTGCGTCTATACCGTTTTCCCCATGAATTCCAACACGTTTCACTATATTTACATCCGATTTTTCATTAGACACAATTCCAACAAATATACGACAACTTCAAAGCTATTTCTTAACCAGATAAATGATTTTCTTCCTGTTCGATAACAAATGCCACTACTCCATTATCATGTGGCCATGATCATGTTATGATTTGAGACATTTATACATAAATTTAGACTCGCTGTTTTATGCTATCACTGTTACAGTATCTAAAACCTTGTCAAACAGTAATGTGTCTGTAATAAATAGAAAAAAAACTGAAAAATTATGGATATTAACCCATAAAACTGTCGATCGCGACCATAATGGAATGTGCAAGCAGGATTGGAATCCGCATCTGATTCGGATTCTTTAAACTGTTTGACGCTCGGCCAATAGTTTGTTGTTGTTGTTTGGTACGAACAACATAACAATCCGTTTTCAGAAATCCCATTTCTTATTTACGTTCGGAAGTACTCCTACCGATATCAATCCACGAAAAGTAGGCCAGATCTTATCAATGGCGTAAGGATATACTATAACAACTGTGTATGCATGACATCACAATTTTTTGGTTTGGTATGTATCTATATATTATATTTGTAATACATTGTATGTTAACCAATTTTCAAATGTTGTTTGTCTCAGTTATTACCTTTGACGAACTGAGTTAATCCAGTGTAAGATATTTTTAAACAAATATACCTGATATAATTTATGTAGCGGCGAGGCAGATATATAGATGCTTTTAACTTGTCTTATTGGTGACTGGCCAGCGACGCGGGATAGCACTATGAAAGAAGAAACTGCCAGTGTTGCAAAGTTATGCAACGTCCGTCGCGGTTGCTGTCTAGAAGGGTGTAGCAGTATCTCATCCCGGGTCGGGAAGATAGCTTCTATTTTCTTTTTTTCAGTTTTAGATATTTTATCTGGAAAGTTTTTTTTTGTAGTGACATATGTTCGAAATGATACGGAGAAAACCACCTCTATTCATAAATAGTTTCAGCTGATTTATTATTAGCGCAGTTGCGTTCATACTTCTCATGTATGTACTATTACACCGGCAAAATTTCAAGTTTAATCTCGTACCGAACAACCTCAGTACCTCCAAGACTTTGATTCATTATATCGAGTGAATCGAATAGTATTTTGCAATAAGTCTAAAGACAGTTCAAGCGGACGACTATATTGGTAGCACAATATTTGATTAAGAAAGAAATGAACAAAAAGCTTGATTGAAAGCAGGCGAACTGAACATTGAGTGATTCGGATGATGTTTGTTTTTGTTTGTTTGATTTGGAATTTAACGTCGCTTTAACAGTATTTCAGTCACATCGCGACGTCCAGCTCATTACAGGTGGAGGAAGACCC
>JAULCC010380762.1:0-11489 GCA_032358795.1 Nuttallia obscurata | reverse complement strand
AACTACGGAGTGGGGTGACCTAGAGAAAAAAGCAGCATCCGAAAAACAATGGCTCGTGAACGAGGAGGGCATATTGGTTCTAGTTACTAAGTCAGGCCCAAGAGTAATAATACCTAAGACTTTAAGACTGGAGGCCCTGAAGAGAGTACATGGCGACGCTGACGTCGGACATTTTGGACTTACAAGATCTGCTGTACGATTGATCTCAAAATTCTTTTGGCAAGGATGGAGAGAAGATCTAAAATAATTCATCAAAAAATGTTTACGATGCGAGATGGTAAGGCTAGGGAGATCCAAGCCACCAGCTCAAGCCTTACTCAAAATCTACCAAGTAAGCCGCCGCTTTGAGATGGTTGCGATGGATATATTGGAGATCAGCCCAGCGTCTGATGGCTACAAAAAATTACTAGTTATTGGAGATTGCCTCGCAAGGTTCATGATCAGTGTCCCGATCAAGAATGAAGAAGCAAAAACAGTAGCAGAGGCGTTGTTTGAGAAATGGATCTCTATCTTCGGACCACCAGAAAAATTGCTTAGCGACAGAGGCACGCAGATGGTCGGAGGAGTTATAACGAATTTATGCAGATTTATTGGCACAAAAAAGGTCAACACTACAAGCCATCACCCTCAAACTGATGGACAAGTAGAGAGGTATAATAAGACTTTAGTGGACATGTTGCAGAAGGAGTTGATCGGCGAAGAGCAGTGGCTTGACCTAGTGCCTTTGGTCACTTTCCAATATAATACGTCACAGCACAGAGCCACCCTCAAAACTCCATACGAAGCCATGTTTGGAGCGCAACCGTTTGAAATAGATCACGGCATGTTTATGACATATTGCATGGATGAAATTGCAGGATCCAGGCCACTCGCAGATCGCCTAAGAGTTATGCATGCCGAATTATTTTCTATAAGCAAAAAAGCGAAGCAAAAAAATGCAAAGCAGTACAATAAGGCAGTGGCATCACAGGATCGACAAACCCAACAGTAAACACGATATTATCGTAAACTGTTTGCGATAATTAACGGTTTTTTTTTCTGAAATGAAATTATCACAAAACTGTACACGATAAAAAGCGTTGGAGTCCTGACGTTAATTGAGACGAAACAAAAACTGTATGTTTCGTACAGAAGCGTGTGTTTTTTTCGCAGACCGTCGACATTGCGAACGCAGACAGGAACAGAAAAAAACTGCTTGACATGCGTAGCAAGCACAGGCTGCGACAGAGCGATAATATCGCACATAATATGAACCAAAGGACGATTTTAACGTCCGCAGGAGTGGAATCAAACCTCCACCGCAAGAGTGAGTAACGGGGAGCTGGCCTTTACGATATTATCAGAAACGGTATACGTCAATTTCGTCACTGCGCTTGGGATTATCAGTAAACGACCGAGGTATTTATATGGAGTGAGCGCTGTACGTAAAGTTCGCGGAGGACAAGCCAGGACCACCCCAACAGGTATCGATGGGCAACGTTCTCACATATCCAAATAAGATCTTTCCTGCACGGGCAACTGGCGTAGTTCCGCAGCCACCCGCACAGGCAAGTCGAGTGGCAGACATGCCCGCACACGCGGATGCGGAGTAGCCGCCACCCACCCAGGCCCTCGAGGCACGCGGCGTACGCGCCAACCTCCAGCTGCACATGCACGTCTAGTGGCAGACATGCCCGCACACGCGGATGCGGCGTAGCCGACCCTCACCCAGACCCTAAAGACACGCAGCGTACGCTCCAACCTCCAGCTGCACAGGCACGTCGAGTGACAGACATGCTCGCAGATGCGGAGGCAGCGCAAACGACCCTCGCCCAGGTCCTCGAGCCACACTACGCGCGCACCATCTTTGCGCTGCCGCCTGGCGCCATATGAAATTAGATTTACTTCCTCGAATCTGAATACCACATGAATAAGCTACGGACCGACAATGACAACAAAAGCTGAGCAATACGAGCTCTAACATTTAATTAAAGGTCTCAGGCAGAGCGCGGGGGATAACCAGAGAAACTGTCGCGGATAAAGAACTTACCACCTGCGAGAACACCGCATCTAGGACCATGCTTCACAACACGTGATGATATACCATTGGTGGGGCCTTCCGCGGCAACCCCACAACAGCCACCTTCTTCAACTGACTCGCACTGACTCATCACCGCAACTGGCACCACTGATTCATCGTAAACGTGAGCATTCAATACCAAGGCACCAAATATCCTCTCCTCGGAATCACTGACGCAGTTCAAAGAATTCGAAGATACCTGCAAAGATCGTGAGTAATCCATAGTGCCCAGGGTAGGCCTTACACCGTCTCCATTGCTGTAGCAACATGGCGCTATTAGCATGCCAACTGATTTGTCCTGCAGCCCATGACAAACCATGCCTATGACAGGAGGTTGACGATTCAAACCCATCGCAGGCTTCACTGTTGAACCTATCTGGAACATACCGATAACACACCAGAAAGTAAAATCCTTTCCAAAGGTTGGTGAACATTCCTGTCGTTCTGGGCGCAGTTCCACGAATGGTATCTTCCATGTACTGCTAAGCCTCTCCAAGCAGTTCTCCGCCACTCGAATAACACTGCCGACTACAATCGTTCGCAAGAAATTATCTTGCCCACCGCGATGAGGGACGCGCCTGGTTGTAGGCAAAGATGATAGCAATTGCCTGCGGAGTGACCCTACCCACACCAAACTATGACGATTTGTCGTGTTCTCTGCCGTACCCTGGATGACATTCCTCTGATCGGAGGACCGGACAGCGTTATCCCAGAGTTCTTCAACTTCTTCCACTACCTTTTGAGGCACGACGGCACGTATTTTCGCAGTATCTCGTCGGAGCACGGAGTAACTAACGTCAGCGGCCCACACCTTTGCTCCTTTTCCCAAACTTCCCGGTCTCTGCCCTCCTCCTACCAGCTTTACTCCGTGCTTCTTAAGGAAAGTCGGATTAAACTCGTTCGGTCCGATGACGTTCCTCACTTTCAACTCCATTTCACAAGACAAGCCGTTTCGAATACAAAACAAGTACTCCTCCTCCCCGAAGAGGAACCTCACCATAGCCAATAAGGACCCCTTGTCGTGATTAAGAGCTCCTTCGTAAGTCATGGCAATACGTCCACTCCAGTCCGTGAACGCTGCGGCCGACATGGCAGCGATTTGAGTATCAATTCCAGAACTTCTACCCATCGATGATTTCGTAGGCCCGTGTCTAACCTCGAATGCAAGTTCGGCTATCTTAGCCAAATGCCCCACATTACCCAATACTGTCGCACCCAACTCAGTCAACTTATGCACGTTGGGAGTGTCTACAGTCGACCTCGCTATCTCACTAGGGTCAAACGGCTGTCCATTCTCAACCTTGCGCGAATTCGCACCACGCCTCCTACCATTACCATAACTAGCAGCGGAAATCGCCACAGCATCAGAGTCGTCATCAGGTACTGAGGATAAGTGACCGCTCGCACGCGTCGTTCCATCTTTGCAGGCAGAGGCTACCGCAGACACGTAACTCCTTATCTTTTTTTGCATGAAAGGCACATACGCCGAACCGTACTTGAACCAAATCTTGCCCTCTTGCACCCAAGTAAGGGAAATTATATCAGATATGAGCTTGACAAGATGTATAGCAGTAGGGATAGCCAAGTCCTTCTGCTTTCCAACCAGAGTCGGTCTCGTCTTCCTCTCCGGATTCTTCGCAACAGCCGTGAGACTCCGCTCCGCAAAAAGTGAAACACAATAAGACTGCGACATGCTCATTGTGTTCAGTCCAACACTAGAGTCGGGGTTGACGAACTGACTCTGGACTGGTAAACCACAGGCTTGCATGTAATTCGTGAGATACGTGTTCACATTAACTCTGTCTTCGTCAGTCATAAGACGAAGTGCAAATTTCATTGCTCCTTTGAATAGCCCCACAACCAAATGCTCGACACCAGGGAACAGAGCTGTGTACGGGCAGAAAGTCCCCGGATAGAGACAAGTACCGTCCTCATTTTTGGGTAACTCATCATTGTCTCGCGCTGCTTCGTAACGTTGCCGAAAAAGGTGAAATGGCAACGTCTCTGGCCCGGAAGACATGCAATCTTCTTCGGCAGGTTCTGCATCATCATCTTCGACGTCACCACTGATATTTGCATCACTTGGCGATACAGAGGACGCCTGCGCTCCAATTCTTTTCACGACCTGCATTCCGATTGCCAGAAGCTCCTCATCAGGCGGACAAGCATCACGAACTGCTTGATGATTCACTGCCGTACGTCTGGAGACCTGCAGCCCACTGTCAGTATGCTGCGAAGCATAGCGATGTGAAACCCGAGCTTTCGCAGCTGCCCCTTTCTTGCCACCCTTACGTAACCCCTTCCCAGCCTCACTTGGCAGTTTGTACCGGCATAAAGTGCATGGTGTGCTTGAGATGTGTCCTTGTGTGTCCAGCACTTGGATCAGTGCAGGGGTATCTGCCAAACCACCCACTAAATCAAGAAACACCACGACCTCTTCACCATCAGCGGTCCAGCATCTAACTCCTCTAACCATCAGACCAAACACCTCTCCGAGAACGATAACACACAAATCTCTTACGTCGGACCCCGGTGGCCATACACTCAATACTCGAATAGCTGACGCACTTCGACGCTCTTCGGGAGAGAGATTGAGCAACTGCGCGTATACTCCTTCCACTGACGACCCTCTAGTTGTACCCTGCGTGAACCCATCCCAATACAGTACAATTCGATACATGACGTAGCGTAAACCACCCCATTTCTCACCAAGGCGGCCTATTGTTGGAAGAGCGGCCTTGCACTCAGCACGAACATGTGGCTCCAAGTACCCGTGACGATCAAATTCGAGACTATTACCATTAGTACTTATTTCGTTGATCACGACAACCTTGCATGATCTCCGCATGAACAATTTCGTTCTCCCCCGCGGTCCTCTCAGAGAAGTTGGAGTCTTAAATACCTTTGATCGACAAACTTCATCATCAACCGATGTTCCGTATGGACAATTATCATTCTCAGTGTCACTTGCACTCCTTGCAGAAGCTGTTCGAATGGCATCGATGGCAACGATGATATTTTCGACGACGTACACAAAAGTGCTCACTACCGAGGGATCGTTCCAGAAACGATTGACGACTACAGCATAGATAGTATCACTGGGAACTCCGGCGCGGAATTTGTCGCAAGCACACGACGACGGACAAACACGCCCGTGTCTGATCAACGATACTGTGTCACCGGCTTTCAACGGTGAAAAAGGCAAGGTTGGCTTACTGTGATTAGACCGACCCGTCGGTAAATTCCCGCAACGATTTACACCGTCGCCTTTCCGACCATAAGAAGCGAACGAAAGCAAAGACATGAGGTGTACTTCGTCATCTGTTGCGAAACTGCTTAAAGATCTGTACTCCCTGCGAAAATTGCTTTGCAAAACCTTAACATTTTCACACGCTCGTAGGCCAGCAATGACGACTTCCTGCCGATCACATATGTCCACACACGTCTCATTCACTTGGTTCCACGTCCCCGACCCATCAACCATCCAAACAGCGACTATCCTTCCCTCGAACGTCGTACTGTCGGACCTTGTCTCTGCTGCAGCTGCATTGAACACGAAAGCGCTTCCAGGGGATATCGAGCCATTTTCATTATCAGAACTGATAAGCGGCAGTTCCGCACATTCATGAAACAGGACATCATCCGATGCGTCGAACGCATTCTCAGTTATTATACAAACACAATCGTTAACTCCTGCAGAGGAACGTTTCACCTTATCCTCCATTACAGCGTACTCTTCCTCGAAATGGCCAGAGACAGGCGAAGGTGTCTCCCACATTTCGTCGAGAGGCACTAGTGCGTCTATTCTCTTAGTGAAGTTGTGTTGCACACGCCTCGCAGCTACAGCTGGAATCTGGTATATCGAGAACGGATCGGTTTCTTCTTTCGCGGCCTCCTTCACAATGGAACGGTAGATCCCCGGCGTGAGCATGTCGAACTTGATTAGGCTCTCCAGAGATGTCACAGCGACTACACCGCCGGAATCCGATCCCCTCACTTCGATTGGAACCGATCGTCCACCCGGAACTGAGCCAGAACCAGTTGCATCTACCGGTGCATCAGCTGCTTCGCCTTCCATAGTACTATTCTTCGAAACCTTGTTTTTTTGCAACAAAAGTTTGGCCTTCACCGAAGCTTTAGCTTTCATCGTCTCTTTCACGATCTTAAACCCACCCACCTTTTTCGTGTTAATAGGTACAAGATAGTATGCCAAATGAACAGTCACAAAACCAAGCAACGACGGCAGAAGTCTCTCAATTGTACGGCGCGAAGGTGCGATGAAAGGTCCTTTCTTCATTTCATAACAAGCGACGTCGTCATTCCCATCATCACCGGAGACGAGGACAGCACGTCTCCAAACATTGTCCCCCAGAAATTTAGCATTTGCCACTGATAAAGACATTAATCTGACCATCTCATCGTAATCCTTTCCCCTCCAGCGCTTGCTGCCGACCAAATGAAGAATTCCCCACAATTTCATGAAAGAATTAATTGCCTCCGATTTCGTTTCGCCAAGAACAGTTGCAGAACTTTTCATAGCGGACGTCATCATAGCCAATCGTCTGTCATTATCGTCCTTTGACCCATACACCGCTTGTACCGCACTGTCACTCCACAGCACCGCATCTGCGGCAGCGTTGGTAGCTTCAACTTCGACGCTTCGTGCATCGCCAGGTACAGCAAGATCTCTTTCTCCGTCAACAGAGGATGTGGAGGAAGATGAATCTCGATCCCCATCATCTCCGGGTTGCCCATCTCGCAGGAACGAGAACATTTGTCCCAATTTCAACCGCTTCACACCTTTCCTCGAATGAGAAACGTCCAACCCACCCTCATAGCATGGGAATTCTTCCAAAAGGCCATTATTCCTAACGCCCGGCGACCGACTTTCTTCAAGTTGTCCAGACGGAACACCTTCTTCACCAAGTGAATCTGAATTGTTTCGTGCAAACATTGCAGCAGCGCTGGAATCGAATCCATGGTTATCACGATCAGACCAATTCGAAAGGTCTACCCCATTTAGAAAACTTTCATATGGAGGCGTGTTCATGACACCAGAACCACCACGCTCCTCTTCACAGGCATCGTCTTCCGCTAAACCTGCGATATCTCTGCCATCTCCATCTTCAGAGCTAGTGACAATTCTTTGCTTGAAATTGCGCCGACTTCTTTTCCTCGATGATCGGCCGTATCCTGACATGAGTGCGTCACCATAGTCAGAATCACTATCACTAACTCCCATTGAAGCAGAAGAAGTACACCTGAAAGCGAAGGAACCAACACCTATTCCCTGGTTGATTGCGTCTCCAATAGTAACATGACTTCTACCCCCTAGGTGACGAAGTACAGAAATCCGAGAGAGAGGTTGAGCAAACGTATGAGACATTATCATATGATGATGCTATCACAACATGTTGTGCTTATACACATGTGCAGCATGCTTGCTGCAGCAAGCATGCTCGGAAGTAAATCTTACCCAAACTTTCTCTTATGTTTAGCATTCAGATTACACACAGACATGAGTATAATCAGACAGGAGACAATCCAATGGCATACAGCGAAAGTACACGTTCAGTCAGTTCATGCGTGAAGGGATATTAATTGTGTTATTCGAGCAGCCCAACATGCAACAACTGAGAAGTAAGACAAGCGCTGTCCTCACTTTCACAAACAACTAAGATACATTCTTATACCCACGAATCCTTCAACAGCTTCAGCTGCGCTTCAATAAATCCTCCGTCCTCTTTCTCTCCAAAGTCAGCATCTGCTCCCCTCGTGTATATGGCATTAGTAAGTGGGACTGGTGCAGTTTTGTTCTTGAAGTAACAATGACCACGTTGGAGGTCCTTTTGCACTACAACGGCGAGCACCAAAGGGTCACAGCTTCCGTCGCACGAGCATACATTCTCCCCCGGCGATTGAGGGCAACCGCAATCGTTGGCCATCAACGCAGAAATCACCTGAAGAACTTCCTTGGCCCAAACGTCTCCTTCCATCGAAAGGCGCACGATAGACGCCAGATATGAATCACCGGCGTGGGGTAAGTCACTTCGCATAGTCGCTACTGAGTAAGGCGGGATATACAATTGAGAATACTTCGCGTCCTTGGTTGCTGCGTCGAATGTACGATCGGCTGCATTCATAAAGTTCATACCACCTTTGATAATTCGGATCGTGGCACCATGCTCGCCCGTCACAATTGCGAATAAGCCGACATCCGAGTCATCACCACAAGTTCCTGGCTGAAGTGACTCCGTCCCCGCTGACACTAACGGGAGGTCAACGTGCTGACGCTGTGCTGGACAACCTAAATGCATATTACACTTACATTTCGGGCCCGACGCGATTTTCAAACCGGGACTGATGCTCGCCAGCATCTTCGTACCCCATGCAGACATTTCTAACAAAGTTGAGCTTGGGTTTCCCACCTTATCATCTGCAGACAAACGACTGATCACTGCTGCTAACATACAATCTCCCACACCTTTGGAGACATAAGCCCCATGTTTTGGATTTCTGCCTGTTCTACACCCGTTCGCTTCGCCCAGACGATTAATGGCATCAGGCAAAGTCATTGCGCGACCAAACCTAGTACCATGCTCACAGCTACCATCAGATGGTGCGTTGATAATCGACTCCCAGACTTGCTTACCAGTTGCAGAGTTAACTTTCATATTCACCGCAGGGACGAAGTCAGCGTAATACGGCTTACCACCCAATATAACAGTACCTTCAGCACTCCGCGGGAGACATGCTTCTTCGAATATTGTGGCGCCTGAGCCGTAAAGCTCTGCACGCCTAGCTGCTTCTCCCAGAAAAACAAAATCACGTCTTAAATCAATACGAACAGCAGCATCTGCAGGCGCTGACAACCACCTACACGTCGTTTTGCGACAATTTCTTGGATCCAAGAAAACACGGCGGGCGTGCTCACCAACTTCTTCAAGCTTTGTGGAGTCCATTACATACGGGGCAACATTTCCGTGTATCTCCCCATAAGTAGTACGTGAAATACAAGAAGGAAGCTTGCCCAGTCGATCATTGAACTGTGAACGCTTCTCAATTTCGTCTGGTTCAGCGCCAGTTTCAGAGTTCCACACTGCGCCTCTAACGGGGTTTCTATTGCCGAAGCTAATTACAAGTTCAGCGACTGCACTGCTCATGGCCGTATTTGCTGCATGTCTCGCTGAATTGGAAGAATGCACTCCGGCAGTAGTATCTGTATTGTCCAATTCAATACCTTCTTCAGTATCAAAAAGTTCCGTATCAGTGTCTGTTACTTCTGTTCGCTCATTTCCAACACGGGTCCTCTTAGATACAGATTCGCCGATAGGTTTCGTTGATGGTTTCTTTTCTTCCCGAGGTCTGGTCTTCTTCTGTCTTTTTCCGTTCTTAGTCTGTCGAACTTTTCTTGACGAGGCAGGTTGGGTAAGACTTCGGTCGCCGTCGTCAATGGGTTTTTTTCCACCGGCTTCAGGAAAGATAGGAGGAGCTTCAGGCCTGGGATGGTGTCTGCTGAAATCATGCACCCGTTCTTCACAGAATCGCACACGCTTCGCATCTTCCGCTGAAAGCACACCGTAGATACGCCCGCATTTGCCCTCCATCCTTCTATGCGCTTCTTTGAAGTTCGAAATGGCTTTCTTCGCCATTGCTTTCCAGTCCAATCGTATGCGATCCCATGTCGAATGATCTGGCTCTAGTTCTGTGAAGTGATGCATAACAGAACAAAGGTTCTGATTTGCCGCCTGCAATGTCCGTGACTCAATCTCTACACGCCGCTCCCTCACACGTAACACTTCGTTTCGCAAGGTTCCTTTGCACACAATTCCGAGTAAGCTTTCTTCAGAACCAAGACCGTCATAACAAGAAATTAAACGATCAATTTCGCGAGGGTTAACTCCTGAACCATAACGTCTCAGAGTCCACATCATCACGTTCGGCTTCAAAACAGCACTAGAGACTGACCCGACAATAGGAGCCGCGGTTTCTAACACGAGGTTCATTCCCAGATAAGTCGCCATAGTACCGAACTGCAACGCCGGACCTACCTCGCGCAGTAGTGCTTCGTACAGCTCTGAGATAAGATTCGACAAAGCGCGAATGGCAATCGGATGGGGTTCGCCAACTGTGTCGGTCCTCTTGGGTCTCATCAAGTCACCAGAAATTAACCGTCTTTCCAGAATTCGTAGGACATTGAAAATATGGCACTTGCCTACACCGTCGGAGACCAAATCTCGGGTTCGATACAGAACAATATGAAGTGCACCAACTGAACAGAAAAAAGAGCATGTCGAACTGCACTTGTGAACAGCATGCAAAACCTTGTCGACGTTCGGGCACATATGCTCCGCCCACGCTAGTAGCTCGTCTGCTGCAGACCCACTGACTTCGTCCTTCGTATACATGATAACCACGCATGCCGATTGCATATCGCAGGTTTTGGAAAACGCGCTTTTCGTACTGGCGTTGACTAAAGCTGCAGTGAAGGCGTTCTTGAGTGCACCCGCTGTCGTAATCCTATCCTGAGATCCCAGCTGCACTTCCTTGTCTATGGCAATGGCGAAGCGTCTCACAGACCGGACTGCGTCGCTTGTGTTCATAGGCCGGATTCTCTCCGAGGCTGTGAGATGAGCGATGGAATTCAAAACATCCAAAGACGGCAGCGGCTGCTCTCCTTCATCAACCAGATAAGTGACGTTCGTATTCAACAAGCTAACACGGTTTTCAGCCACGAGAGAAACTAGAGCTGTATGTCGAGTGGTCTCACGTAAAACACAGTAGCGAACACACGCTGGACCTCTCCAGTCCGCCGTTAGAAGATTATTTGTAGCCACATAAAGGTGGAATCTGGCGGCGTCTATTTCAGCTGCGCTCACGTGACACGTCGTCAATAGAGAACTTAATTTCGATGAGAAGCGTGCGACGTCATCTTCCACAAGTTTTCCTTGCACTGAAATTTCTCCTACAGACAGTTTTCTGACAAAGACAGGGCTTTCCTGGTCTTTCCACACGTGGAGCTGCTCGGAACAATTATCCGCTATTATCTTCTCCCGCGCAGCAAAATGAGATGCCAATTGAGGTAGGGGCCTATTGGATTGGAAGCGACTGAACGGGAATGTCATCACCATTGACGGGTTCAATTCTTGTAAATTCATAATTCAATAGTCGTTAAACCTTCAGATGGTCGCAAGAAGCTTTGTTTCGAACGCAGGGTGTAGGACTGGGGCGGCCTCTTGAAGCTTCGTGGACGAATAGGAGTTGGCACGCAGGCTTTGAGAAGTCGCTCCGAACGAAATACTTCGTTGTGGAGCGGGCTTCAATCTCTGCGCTGGGCTGGCGGCAAGGTAGAGTAGTGGGCGCGCAGGCTTTGAGAAGTCGCTCCGAACGAAATACTTCGTTGTGGAGCGGCCTTCAATCTCTGAGCTGG
>JAULCC010380097.1:0-10626 GCA_032358795.1 Nuttallia obscurata | reverse complement strand
CCCCCCCCCCCCCCCCCCCCCCCCCCCCGGCCGGTTGGCACCAGTGGTGTTCAGGTATGTTGGGTTGTCAATTTTCAAGAATGATTGAATGTCAATATCGTTTATGGAGCATATCTGGATAGTAATTGTGCTGTTTGGGTATGTGTATGTGTCAATAGTGCTGTACGGGTTAGGTTGTGTGTCAGTA
Source organism: Nuttallia obscurata (assembly GCA_032358795.1). Lineage (NCBI taxonomy): Eukaryota > Metazoa > Mollusca > Bivalvia > Cardiida > Psammobiidae > Nuttallia > Nuttallia obscurata. The sequence continues at coordinate 10,439 of JAULCC010380097.1, read as the reverse complement.
ATACTATTTGGACACAGCTGGTTAAATGAATTGCTGCTTGTATATGGTCAGTTGTATTTTCGAGAAAAGGTTGAGTGTCAATAGTCATATTTTACATGACTGGTTAGCAGTTATGCTGATTTGGTATGGTTATCTGTTTGGTTGAGTGTCAATAGTTTAATTAGGCATGGATGGTTGGTAGTTGTGTTGTATGAAATTGTTTGAATATCGATGATGTTACTGGGATTTGATAAAGGTTTATCAGTTGGCAGTTTTCTTACATGAGTATGTCCGAGCGAGTGTAAATACTGTTTAAAGGGTTTGGCTGAGTGTCAATAGCTTTTCGGGGACGATGGTTGACAGTAGTACTGGTAAATATGTGGTTTGGGTGTAACTGTTTATAGATTTAAGGAACACTGCTGGTTGCCATTAGTGCTGTTTTGGCATGGTTGAGCGTAAAACGTGTTATCCGGGCATGGTTGGGTGTTAAAAATCCTTTAGGGCACGCTGTGTCGAATGTCGGTATGTTCAGTGAAAAAAGTCATATTGGCTGAGTGGTAATGAATTTATGTTGGAACGTACGGCTCGAGTTTGATCAGGGCTCAGGGTCAATAATGTTATAGAATTCTTCATTTAGCATCTTCTTCTATGATGACATGCTACGGCAGGGATATTGAAAGTGGCTAATGTAAAGATTTATTGTCTTGTTTATCAATGATGCTTGTTGTTGATGTATCTTTCAATGTAGCATTTATTTCTGTCGTTCTTCTCTCTCTCTCTTTCTCTATCTCTCTCTTTCTCTCTCTCTCTCTCACTCTCTCTATATGTGTGTGCTCTCTCTCTATATATGTATATCTCCTTTTGCAGCATTTGTTCTCCCCTGACTTTATTCCAGACATTTTTAATGAGTTATTATTATCCCGGGCTAACTGGTTTCGACAGAATGGATCCTTTGGGAGAAGTACACACCCTCGTTTGTTATATATGATCAACAGACAACAAGGTTATATTTCATTGCTTTGTCTTACTGTGGCAGCATTATATCACAACCTTTCAAAGACGAAGAAAAGAAAGAAATCCATCCCCAAACAGATGCTTTCGTCGGAACTTATAAATCACGTTTTCGTGCGTAAGTGGAAATATACAGTATTATATATTTCCTGCTTCCGTTACTGTTTTACCGTAACATAACCTAAGACATATTGACGGTAAATAGTCGGTATTCTTGCCCCAATTATCATCTAAACAAAATCAGGAAACATTGGAACAGTTTCTCTATTTGTAAAACTAGTGGCTAACTGCAGAAAAAGGAGATACTCCTTTGATTGCCTATGTAGTTTTGTGAAGGTGATTATTTCATCGGCTCTGGTCGATCTTTACAGTTAAGCAGTTTTCCTTTAAACAGATATCGCAACTATTTCGTACGCTATTTAACAGAGGGCGACGAAATTAAAGTAAAATATTCCTATTATCTTTTTATGTTTAGTTTAGGCTTAATTTCATTTGTTTTAAATTTACATGTACGATACACTTAGTGACATTTTATTTTTAACCTAATGATACTAATAGGTGTAAATGTTCCCGATTACATAATGATATTCCTACGCGTAAAGCCTTTAGGTTGAGTCTAATGCAAATACAGCATCATGCCGAACTTCCAAAACTCTACGGAAAATTTACGACCGGAATGGTTCGGCCAAGCCAAAATTGTATCTTTTCGTTTTACTTTAATTTCCCCCTAGCTGACATCTTTATCTAAAATCGCCTTCCAGCAGTCCTTTAAATACTTTGATTTTCCCCCAAGTGTTTGATAAATCAACATTGAACACATTACAAAAATAAAAAATAATTCACTTAATATAACAGTTATTCTTGCATGCAATTCGACCATTACTACGGAAAAGCCTGACTATAGGTAACATGTTTTAGATATAATTTCCATATTCAATTAATACTCTATGCGACTCCGATAAAAGATGTGTTTATTCGCAGAAACGATTTCAGTCGAAGACGAGTTAAGAATTCCCGTTCTAAGTTAAAGCTAATTTAAAGCTAGCCTATTTTTTTTTATTTATTATTTTTTTTTTAGCTAAAGGTTTTGCGACATTTTTATTATGAAAATTTCATGTATCCAAAACCTATTGAAATGCCATACGTTTTGTTGTGTAACAGGTGAAATTCGGTTATTTCATTGCTTATTTGTCCTTATTAAATCCTAATTCCATTCAGTGGTCCCAAGTAATCACGTGATATACATGTAACTTATATTGTGTGTCCGTTTTAACTGAAAAAGACTGAATGACTTGTGTATTAATAAGATTTTAAACACTATACTATGTGTTTTGGTATCAGTCTTACACTTCTCTGTTAGGATAAAAAAAAAGTTTCCATGTTTAATACTCCAGCACTCAATGTATTGTAAAATGTAGACTATAAAGACTATGTACGTTTAATGTTGAAAAAAGTATTGTATTGTATATTGTATTATACACATAGTCAGCTTTCGCCCGAACTGCTTATCAGCTCATACTTTCACTGAGTTATTCACATATACGGTTTAGTATCTTTACGTAATTTTAATATTTTCAGGACACCCGTCGTTATCAGGAAACAAATAAAACCTGATAGACTCGTCGAAGTGTATTTTTTACATTTTGTATTACGATACAATTCATGTTATGTAATAAAGTATCCTGATACGCTCCAATCACTATGATAGTAATCTCGTATATCGCAAATATACAACTAACTCCATTACGTCCATCTTCCAAATCTAAACTTTAATTGAATTGTTTCTATCATGAAGGTTCAAGCCAGGCAATAACATTCATTTCAATTGTAAAACATACTTTTAACATTCGATTGACATCAAGTATAATGCATTGAAATGGAGCATTTAAAGATTATTATATTGTACACGACCAGTCACAGACCGAGCCTGCTTGAACGTTTAAAATCATATTCTAAAGTATCTATACTCACGAAACAATTATTCAGAAGAACGAGGAAATGCTTCCGACAACTTCAAAGGAAAGATGCATCATTTCTCTAGATTTTTAATTAAATCCATCAACCTAATTGATATGCTTTCACATAAAGCATAAAATATTGCACATAGACCTTAAGAAGACCAGGGGACTTGATTGATGGGAGCGACCTGCTGTTTTGAACAAAATATCAATCAAATTGAAATCATCTGCCCTTGTTTATTTCTAATGAACGTCATTCAAGTAGAATGAGTGATGCACAACTTGTTAATTGCATCTACATCCCACACAGAAGACAACCATACCAGCACTGCTAAGCTAAGGAGATGCGTGTTTAATTAGACGATAGGAGGTGTGAGTGATGTTTGCATCATTATTGCGGTTTTTAGATAGTAAATGCAATTATAAGTTAAATGATTATGGATAGCTTTCATCTATTGCAATGCACGCCGATTAGTCAAAGGAAGAATGTTGTTTGTCCTTCGTAACAGATAGGATAGATTAGTATGGCGTGTGCTTTCGATGTAATGATTTCTTGTGATAAGTTATAATGTTTGATAACTAGTTGAGACATTGAGGCCTGCCTCCACATTTGCAGGCTTGGTCTTTGCATGTTCAGGGAGTGTCTAGTTAAAACCTAATAATCAATGGACGTCAACCCCACCACAGCCACTCCCCCATCTTTCATAAATGTCATGTTAAACGCAAAGAACGGCTACCATATGAGTGATACCTATCTCTGCCAAAGTCCCCCACCCCCACTTTTAAAAAATAAATAAATAAATAATGAATGAATAAAACAATAGACAATTTATAAGTTAAAATGAATAAATAACTTTAAGAAAGGACCCATGGTTGGGGTCATGGTGTGACTACAACTGGCACTTATAGCATAAAATGACCCCCAAAGGTCATAAACCTAAGTAGTGTATTATACCACATTAGATAACTGGCTTTTGTCTGGATAGTAATGTGGCAATCGCTTATCATCAGGTCTCATGTTCCTAAATCTGTCCTAGGATTGTTTCTATGTGCGTTTTATTTTGTGATCCTGAAGCCAGTCATACCTTCTAAATAAAGATAATTATTCTTAAAATTCAAGAAAAGAGTCTATCAACATCTGGTTTTTATCATAATGTATTTACTTTCAAAATACAACCCACTCCCCCTTCAGCCCCATCCCACCCATCCCTACCCTTCCCTGAAAAAAAGGAGAAAAAGAAACGTTATTCTGTCTGCATACATTTTGGGTATAAAACGATGGTCGCATCTTATATCGAAATTGAGGAAAAGCGTGGCTTTTATATATGATTGTGTCCATGCTGTAAAGAACTTAGATAAATAGTGATTTTCTGATTCTTAAGGAACAGTTAGTGTAAAAAAATACTATAAACGGTTGAGAGCATTATTGCTAGTGCAGTCAGAAGTAAGTGTAAAACATACAAAGGAAAACTTCGTTTGGGATAAACTACGAAATTCTATTAGTGCCATCGGCCCGGCGCGTTAGTGGTCCGTTCAACGGTTAGAAAAAATGTTGCGCAAGTTTAAACTTCAAACTGGTGCAACATTTTTACCCAAGTTTCCAATTATATCGTATAAGAGAAATGTCAAAAAAGATACGCGATGTTCACCAGTCAAAACAGCTTAACATTTTTTTGAACAAGGTCATCAACGCGAGGGCCCTAATAGGATTCCGCAGATACAATAAGCGCAACATTTTTCGCGTTGACACTACTTCTTCCTTGAATAAATGTTACGCTGTTGTAAATGGTAAACATCGCGTATTTTTTTAATTAAATTTCTCGTATACGATATATAGGCAACTTGGGTGAAAAATGTTGCACCAGTTTGATGTTGAAACATGCGCAACATTTTTTTTGACAGCTGATCGGAGCGTTGACGCGCTGGGGTGATGGCACTAATAGAATTCCGTAATAAACAGAATGCGCACGTGTTTATGTCTTTAAGAGTCTGTACGTGATTCCATGCGCATAAACCATAAAAGTATGCAATCAATAATAATCCTTTATAATACAATACTTTCTTTTCACACAGGCTGAGTTATTCAAAATATATGTTTTAAAACTGACATTTTTGTTCCCTAGAAAAGACAGTCATGGACTCAACGGAACCATTTATAACTGCATTATTGTGATAAGTTGGTCTTCTAAATTTAGTATCAAATGAAGTCACATTGGCTAGTATTTTCTTGTATATAGAGGATATCTGATTGATAATAAAGGCTATATTTAGAGAGGACACTGTCAATCTTCCATGAGGGCCTCAAATATAAACATAATAAAAGCATGAACAAACACGTGCTTCATACAACCATGTACCCAAATATGTGTTAATATTCATGAGCTACAGCTATGACACAGTTTCATCGAATTAAGATTTATCTAAGGTGGTATATCTTATGTAAGTACTAGGATTTGAACTGCTGAACAAACGTTGAGTTTTGAACATACGAAAGTAGGGAATTTCAAAATGAAGAATCGGAAAATATAAATGTATTTCGGAACATTTCGAAACATTTCCAGTTAAAATAATTTTGGTGTATACAACTGGAATGTAGTGGGTGAACGATGAAATCTTTCATGCATATCAGATGTAAAAGTAAATAATGTCCTATGGTTATCAAGGGCGTATCCACGTAATGTTCAAAACATGTAAATGGCTGATATATATATATAACTCGTTCGAGAAATGTCATAGGCATTTTAAACTACATTCTGTTAAACAACCTCACTTTTGTCAATAAAAATATTCCTACTGGCTCCTGTCATTCCGATTACACTGATTGGGTAAGCAATCCTAGAGTTCCGACTTCAACAGAGAAAGTGTATGTCTACCTTCCTTTCCTTATTGTCTGCACTCTGCCAAGAGAGCCTTACAGTTTGCTTTCTTCCTCTTCTGGGCTTCTGTAAACCTCGCCTCTCAAGACACCATCAGATCAGTTGCAAAGACCTACTCAGTTTCTGACCACGGCACAACAGGATCATCAAAGTTATTATATAAACTATAAAGTATCAAAATCAAATTAAAGAGAGAATATTTTTCTATTTTCTGTTTTTTTATTAACATGAAGTGTAATAATGCTTTTGCATTGCCGAATTATTAATGGTTTATTTAATTCAATAGATAAACAGTTCTATGCTTGATGTATAACATCGTAAAAATATGGTCTTCAGATTTTATAAACATGTATAACATGACAGTTATTTTTATTTGTCTTAAAATGTTGTGACATAATCAATTATCGGATACAGCCTATTAACGGTCTTAATTTACCCAGTTAATAAAATTCTTTCTAAACGTATTTACCAAGTTGGCCAAAGTGAGATCATTTGCAACGTTTCAAAATCACTCGAACTATTAAAAAACTTAACAACTTTTTCGCTTTGACATGATATACGGGGTGAAATTGCTATATATGTATCTCTATAAATGACATTGTCTACATCACTGACATGTGTTTGCTTGTTTCTTTTAACGCCAAACAGTCCAAATATAGTAACAAAGCACGTGCTGAAATAAACACAAAATACTTCAACCTCAACTGACTGCCTTGATGGCAGAAAGCCCTAAAGATTATCAAATATCAGTTTTAAGCACGGAACTCTGTCGTACAATTTCCTCCAGAATATAATTTGATAGATTTGAAATTATTTGTTTTCATTGAATTAAATATTTGTCTAAGGCTTCTTGCCTTTGTTACACGAGAGACAAGACGTCATTTCGAGACAGGAAAATCACAATGGCAAAGCTAATTCCTGACAGGCTAATTAGGGTTGTCTATACGAATGAAGTTACGAAGCGGGAGAGGCTGTCGCTGGGATATCAACTGTCGAATTATACAGGGAAAATAACAATATCCAAATTTCAAGTTCCCGCGAAATATATTTTTGTCGAAAAGAAAGGTATTGATCTTTTTTAAATTTTACGATATGTTTTTTATGATTGTTTATAGTTGTTTTGTGATGTTTTTTGTATCCTGAAATCGGATGTATTCCTCCATGTCAAGATGTGTTCCGATCTGATTGGTCACGTGAATGAGATAGCGGAACTGTCAGTTGTAACACGATTCAAATCAATTTCAACGTCATATTCATTTTTTTGATGGAAAACATGCATTTTTCATACTAGTTAATCTAGGCAAAATCAGTATGGATTGCAGGCTTAAAATATAGGCCATGCAGCCAGTATTATTAATAAAGCCATTTTATTTTTGTTGAAAAAGTAGAATCCAGAAAAAATGTTCATTCATAATTTCTGTTAGAATTTAGTTCTATTGATCCATTTTATTTTGTTGGCTTAAAAATGTGCCCAGTATGGTTTTCCCTGACAAGACAACGATTAATTGCATTTGTAAATTGGTTACACATTTACAGTATCTTTTTGCTTTTATGTAAATTGGCAATTTGCAATAGATAAAGTATAGAATATGATATGCCTTTTTCCGGATTCAGCTTAATCAGTGGGAAGAAAAATAATTGAGAAAACTTTGTTATAGTTCATAAAGATGACAAAACTTTCATGAGACTTAAATCTTGCACTTGGAAGACAACAAAGATTTACACACATACATGGGTCATTGAAGGGATCTTTCTTTTAAATGAAATGCAAAACTGTTCTATAGGTGGGGCACGGGAGTGGTTATGTCAAAATATAATTTCTCTTTTTTTAAAACAAAGATACATGTAAATGTGAAAGTATAAGTTTGTGGCGCTGACCGGAAATCTCAGTGGGTAGAACGGCGGTACGGTAATCTGTAGGTCGCCGGGTTCGAGGCCCGGCAACAGACGCAACTTTTTTTTACCCTGTTTCATAAATAAAAAAGGTGTATCATATGTCACCCGTAGTAAATAAATTAGTAAACCCATGTATTATATTTTGTAATGCACAGTGAAATGCAGCCTGGTGAACTTTAATTGGCTGAGCCAATGGTTTTGTGATATGAGATGAAATTTATACTCGTTGTCATTTCATACCAAAATATATTTAAACTCGTTTAGAAAAACGTTAATTATGCTCGCCAAGCCTCGCTAAACAAAATTCCTGAATTCGTTTGATATGTAATGGTATAAAATTACAATTCATCTAAGATCTAGTCTCTGTATAAATGATATAAAAGGCATAGCTAATGAATATTCATTATTAAAGAAGTAATGCATATTCAACAGGTCAAGAAGGGCAGCATTTTATCAGTATCGGTTGCTTAGTACCGGTACTGTACGATTATCACCGAGAGTAAATCAAATTATTTCAAAGAGTTTCCATTGCAATCGATGCAAAATAGATAAGCTTAACCGAAACTGACAATAAAAACAGTGAATATCGAACTCCCCTATCAAAAACAAACCATGGGTTTCTACGTTGAACATTAGACTTATTTACTACCGCCCATTTGAAAGACTTTTTCAATGCCACACAAGATTGCCTTTGTCGTACTAGTTGTTTACGATCTCCTTTATTAAAATATAAGCTTCATCTGAGGAATAAAATGGTCTCTTGAAGCGGCCATGAATATTCTTCAACCCATAATTTGACAAACTTATGAGCATTAAAGTCGGGAATTTATGATTTCCCGGACCCAAGGGACAATTTATAAACAAATACAAACCGTTGTTAGGACTGACGAATTCTTATAATGAAACATTTATCATGGCTGTTATCTCAATCGCCCTGTTTCATTGTAGATGCGCGGCAGTAAATCGCCGGTTAAATAGTCCGGCTTTAAAATGAGACGACCCTAAATTTTGACGTGAATGATTTGAATGGCGACAAGACAGTTTGTTTTGACATCACTCACAGAGGTAGAATTCAGTATGTGACAGGTATCAGTTGGAATCGCTGTTTATTGCCGTTGCCAAAGACATAGATGGCAGTAACTGCCATACAAGTCTCTGCACTAATATCTTACTGCATTGTAAGGGTGAGACAGATATCTGTATCAGATTATATATACGAACTACTTCGGTCCTAAGACATTCCCGGAAAAAACGTCACTAACAAAGGCTTAATGTAAATGTTTCATATTTATCCATTGTAAAAAGGGATTTCTCCGTGAGTTATAACCTTATAAAATTCAACGTTAAAATTACAAATGGTGACTTTACACATCCGGTTCGCTGTTACCCCTTTTCTACAAACACGTTGACGCCGGGTAAACACTAAGCAGTGATGAAGCAGTGATGACGTCAAAGTCTGACATATAAAGCTTGACTTTGTTTCGCGACAGATCATACTAGGACAATGAAAGTCCTAACACCGCTTTTTACTGCTCTTAACTTTCATCTTAATCGCCCAGTAAACTCCTTGGTAGAGTGTCAGCTCACAGTACGGGAGGTTGTGGGTTCGATCCACAGCTTAGTCAAAATTGGTAGTAATGGCTTCAATCTTGGCGCTCAGAATTTGGAGTTAGCATTACGAATGGTTCGTCAGTGTCGGAATAAATTTACCGATCAGGGTTCAGTCCATTGTGTACAAATGCTATACACTGGGAACGTAAAATAAGTAGACAATTCTGCAAAAAAAGTGATGTTAAGAATGAAATGCCTCTGCTGCCCATGGCATATGGCATAATGCGACTGATAGGAATGGTTCAATGCCGTGATTTTGTGCAACTCAATTTCTCAAAACCAATACGAAGTATTCGCGTTGCGATGCCGTAAATATCCATTTTAATAACAAAACTCTAAAATTAGAAGGGGGAATGAACTCTGGCAAGCCTGTAATAACTGTCTATTCAATAACTTCAATGGCTTTGCATGCAAATAATTAAGTTTAAACTTCAGTTAAAAGTGAACTAATATTACCATCATAACATATACTTAATTGTTTAATTCGTTTGATTATACTATTATGTAAAATATAAATAAGTTTTCCCCTCTACTTAGGCTTACTTAAGATTTTAATAGGCTTTGATTGCCTGCACCCTGTAATTTTAAAATAGTTAAAATAAAATGGAGCAGTTTATAATTTTATTGTTTACAAGATCCGGACAGTTCAAATCAGCTTATTATGCAAATGTGACATTTTATACAGATGGAAACAAACAACATGTTTATTTTACAGGTTTGTAATTCGTTATAAGTGACGTTCATAATATCTGTCATAATTATGAAATTGAATTGTGTTTAAAGTAATTACCAAATAGCATTTATGATAAAATATTATGCTTTTAAACAACAGCTGTAAAGTCATATTCGTTTTCATGCATGGTTCGTGATATTCCCGATAAATTCGTTTTCGTAAGCGTATAATTTTGTATATTTCAAAACAATTAAATAAAACAAATTGATAATAATTCAATTTCTAAATCGGGATTTAGTTTCAACTTGTTTTATCTCGTCTAAGTCTTAAAAAGAAACTCTTAATCCCGTTCAATGACCTATTAGTTTAAACCTTATTTATTTTACAACGATTGCGAAACAAGTTCTTACAACTTATATTAATCACTCTCGTTGG
>JAULCC010379876.1:0-11492 GCA_032358795.1 Nuttallia obscurata | reverse complement strand
CCGACAGCTCTTGTTTAATTCGACATAACAGTTTTGATTTGTTTCATATTATTTATTTGTCTGTACTGCTTTTGGTTTTTCAAAATGAATTTCATTTTATTGTATAATCTAATCTTATTGTACATATAGGGTGGGTGTTTTGTTACACCCATTCTTGATCTCGAAATGATTTGCTTTTTTACATTAAATGATGAAGAAAGTTCAAGAAAGTGCAATGGTCCAACTTTTAACGACGATCCCTATCCGCCGTAAGCACTCATTACCTGTGTAATGAGAGTCTGCACTGTTATCCTTAATGCTGTCGTACAGACTCGGCAATCTCCGGCAAGCCTCGGAGAAAGACCTTCGTAGTTTTTTTGTTTGTTAATTTGGAGTTTAACGTCGCTTTAATAGTATTTCATTCATATCGCGACATCCAGCTCATTACAGGTGGATGAAGACCCCGGGGGACCCCTTTACACTTTTTCAGGCACAAAGTGCACCCGGGTAGAACCACCGACCTACCGCAAGACCTTCGTAGGAATATGCCTGATGGTGACTATAGTATAACAGTATTCAAAACAAAATGGACGTATATTTGCTGTGTAGGGGTAATCTTTTCAAACTTTCAATAAGGAAAGATAGATATTGTACACTCGTTTAATCTGCTTAACGAGCAATTTTCATAATATGTTTATCAGCTACAAGACACAAAATTACCAGAATTGTAACGGCTGTCCCGATTTTATATATATCCCATAATACTTTCCTCCGTTTGATCCAGTTTTGATTAGTTTAAATTTCGCTTCTATATCAATTATTGGTGGCAGATCGGCTGTGGATAGAATTAAATTTTCCGGCTTACTGTGCCGTGCGGATAGACAGAGGTTGTCAATGTGACGGCCAGGTGCGATGGTAATAATGACAAAATGGGGGTTACGCTTGATCCACGGGGATTAGCGGGCTTTACAAATATCAATAAAGTTTCGAAAGAATAGGGTTTGGTGTCACCTTCACAGTAAACTTGAATGTAAGGTGTTTGAATAGTTGAATGTTGTTGGTTAGTTTTGATGTGCTGTTCTGTACTACGTAGCTTCTACTGTCTGATCGTATATAAATGTAGGATCTTTATCACTCGGCGTTTATACCTTCTATTTTCGTTTTAAAATAACACTTATAATGATATTTACCTGATGAGAAATTTTATGAAAATTCGAAGAAGGAAAAGGTTATGTTTAAATGAATTTAAACACTTTCGAATACGACTAGGTTAAAGTTCTTTATGCAAGGTGGCTCACGATCTTAAACACTAGCTTTAAAGGTCCTGTGTCATTCTAAATCATATAAAATTCCTGTAAAACTATATGATATATTTACCTAAATCAATAGAAATATACTACTTTATATTTGATGAAATTCTGTTGACTTATCGCTTTAGGAGTCAAACGTTTGGTCCTTATATTTTTATGAAGCAATGCCAAAACATTACATTGGGGAATATTATTTCAGCGGTTGATTTATACTTGCAAGATGATTTTCATACATCCTTTGCTAGGCTTGCCCCACTGTCAGGTTGATTAAGAACATGATGAATTTGGTCTGTTTGGTTTTTCCTTTCATGTTCGTGGTGTATACATTACCCCCGTCAATGGTCTACAATGTCAAGAACACGTGCTGTACAGAAGGGCAACAGTAACGTTCAATATTTATCTAAGGGTGACAGTTGTTTATACAAAGTCAATTTTCTCGTATAGTTACTTTTGTAACTGCTGTCAAAATGTTTATTCTTATGCAACGAAACAAACATCTTCGGGCCTTGTTTGACAGTAGTTATAAGTTGATCTTCTTCAGGCAATAAGAGTGACGTCGACTTATGCGGGTATGGGTGTGATACGGGTGTTGTCTCCGTGTTCAAGTAGTTTTTGTGATGTGTCGGCACCATGTTGTCTATCAGAGTCTCCAATTGGTACCTTTTTCATGGCAATAGCTTCAGCCATGTCCGATACTGCCAATGGCAATAGTTGACTGATATGGGTCGTGCGGCACGGGTAGATTGGTATTGTGGGGGTGGGCGATAAACCGCATGGATATATCTCATGACAAATCGAGACCTAATATTTTCCTAACCGAGCCTCAAACGGGATCTAAATCATTTTCTTTCCTTATTATTAAAGTAAACCCGTTCACAGATTTCATACAGAGGAATATAGATGAAACTAAAAACTATATATCAAAGTAAAGAATACTATGTATGTGGTATTACTGGTACTTTATCTACAGCAAGTCACTCATGGGATTTCCTTTATTAATGCGCTTGGTCTTTGTTATATAAAGTATATACTTTTATTTATATAATGTAAAGAAAAAAGGTTTAAAATTCAAAATCTCAAAATCTCATAGACTCGACCCACCATTGAAAGAGACATATAATATAGTACTAGATGTGATATCTATAGTTGTAACACATATCATCAAATAAACCACGGGTTTTAACAGGGAATATTTCTTGAAATGTCATAAAAGTCTTTTCTCACACTGTCAAATTAGTGTGAATTAAACAGTGAGATAGTAAAAAGCGATTTATCTCTAAATTCAGGTTTAAGACAGAAGTAAAGAACTTAGGATTAATTATTTTGAGCGCTAGTGATTTCAATTCCGTTAACATCATTCCTTCTCATGTCATATAAAAACCGGCAAACGCCTTTAAAATGTCCGTTATCTTCGGTATCAAATCTTTTGAAGGCGTTTAAATTGACAAGGGATCAGGGGAATATAACCTTGCACACTTAAAATAATTCAGAGTGAAATGGCACACAGGCGCAGGCCGCGTTTGTATGTGTTATATTTATGCATTAGCATGCACCAATGGCACGACAATAAAACGCCATCTGTTATAGAGCTGAGATATGATATACGGTCTAGGTCAGACATTCCACAGTATAAAACAATGAAACGCTAGGTGGGGAGCATCGAGGGAAATTTTCTTAACTTGGTCTTTATACATATTGTCCTTGGAGGTATATATATTTATATATTGTCCGTAGAGGTATTGTTAATAAATGTTTTACGGTACCACAACACAGATACGAGCTATTTGTCACCAGGACGGTTAAACCTTCTGCATCACCAGTTAATGTATACCGAAATTAATGGCATGAGGTAAGCAGTTCAGAAAGACTACACCCGCTGGAGAAAATGAGATGCAGCAACACTGTCTATTTAACCCATAAGAGTCGTCTCCTACGAACACAGTTCTTGTTAACTGTGTTCATTCCCAGGAATATCCTGGAGCCGCACGGGGCTCGACGAAAGTCACGTCTCTGCAGTTAATACACACATTAAATTAATACAGATTAAAAGTAAAATTATGCCGCTTACTGTTTGAGCTATTAAATCTTTAATGCTGGAAGCAAGCCGTCTTGTATTTGCAAACAGTGTAGACCCAAGGAACCAAGGACATAAGATAGGTTAACAGGATGCTTTATGGTAGTATAGCTGATACATTATTGAAAGAAGCTACTTCCGAGTTTGACAGATTAACGTTGAAACTGAAGACATGTTCTTATTGCCCCGAACGTGTGCCTCAGGTACTATCTGGCTTTTATATCAGTTTTGCAATGGGTGATTTGTGTCAGGGAATTTCATATATAAATATTTACTTCATTCCTGATAACTGTCATCACCAACTGTGACCTTAGATGCCGCTGAAGATTCGATTACATCACGGGGGCATCGGTGTAAAACCGAAACCTGGTTCTTTCATGATAACACAGCTGCTAGTTTTGATGAGAGCCACACGTATGGAATGAAACATGTTGTTTTTAAGACATTATTTTCATGATTTCATATAAACCATCCATCAATTATGTTAAAAGTTTAATTTGCAGACTTTCATGAGCGTCAGAAAAAAAGTAACCGATAAAAAAGTGGAAAAAAATAGCATATCTCTGGACATTTTAAACATGGTTTGGAACGTGTAGAAGTACGCGTATCTTTGATGTGAGAACGTTTTGATGTATGACATTGTTAGGCTTGGATTAAGGAGTTATGCAGGGGTTAGGCTTCTGAAGGAGGTTTTTACGTGTTTCCGGTGTACCCCTACTCAACACACATATCGTATGCAATGTCATGCGCCAACTCGTGAAACAGTTTTTTTTAAATTAATGTTTTGTAATATTTCTCTCAAAGGTGGTTCTGTATTCATGTTTTTTTCCACAGACTTGATATTGGAAAATGTTCTAGGGAATGTGATAAGAGGAAAGATACTGGTGTCTATGTAAAGACCACAGTCTTCAATGTAGTACATGCTTGAGATTTAGCACGCTATACAAAATAAAACACAGCTAAATTGCTGTAATTTTCTTTCCTATTTTTACTCTTGAACGAACTATTTTTTTCGAGTGGGTATAAAAGCATTGCAATAAAAAAAAACATCCGATATTTTAAAAAATTAAGAACCATAGATATTTTAAATTATGAACATTAATCTTTACAAAAAATTAGTTGCAGTCCTCGAGTTCACAAAGCATTTTCAAGTCTAAGGTGAGTTTGAGTTTTAACTTGTTTTGTAATTTTAACCTTAAAAACAAAATAAAATCCTTATCGCGACTGAAAATCAATATGAAATATCCATTACCAACTCAAAGGTCACTTTTAAGCATCCAATTCAGATATATATGACAAAAAAGAATCGTTTTCAAACTCACCTGAGACTGGAAAATGCTTTGTGAACACGGGGCCAGATAGATTTGTAGTTTGTGTATTGTTTTACCATATAAAACATGACTATTAGTATTACAATTTATGTTACATACCTTACGCCATGCAGTTTTCTATAGATTAATTAAAGTGTGAATATTTGCAATTTGTTATTTAACTGGAAAGAAATATGAAACAGATGCAGTGCATATTAATGTTATGGAAAAAAGTCAATATTTGCATTTTTTGTAATCGACTACTTCATCAGATCATATCCCATTCTACCACAATACACATTCCACATATCATACAAGAGACAGCTAAAGTTATTTATTAGATCAATTGTATACAATTGTAATAATCTCCCCTATTTACCGCTACGCCATATGCTAATTACGTGATGTTCAGTACCCTGTGGGCGTACATATATCACAAATATTGGCCCCTAGTCGCAATTACATGTAAGTAAGATATTTCAATGACGGGACACATCTCATTACAGGGTTATATATCATGGCTGTTGTCCATATACTCAACAGCAGAATGACCTTAAAACTAACCTAAGAAATGTGTATTCCTTGACATTCAAACACTTATACGTTCAATCAACAATATTTTCCATATTCTGTGAACGATATCAGTCTCAATAAAAGTATCAGACTGGTTGCGCATGCGTGAGGTATGAGTTACTTCCGATGAGATTTTAAGTTATGTGTCTAAGGAAGAACTGCTTTATGTTTTTCTGCGGTTTGTTTAGTGTAGGTCTTTTGTTGTCTGTATTAATAATATATAATTCAGTTAAAACGAAACTCAGTTCTAAAGTTCAATGGCGCATAGTAAAAATTTCAAGATTTTAAAAAAAGAATTTTCAAGTAATTGATTATTTCAGTACCTATATCTACTGGATGACGTAACTATGATTAGGGTATATGTATAACTCAGCATATCCAAAAGTGTATATTGTCCACATAATTGTTCCAAATGTCCAAGGGGATATCAGTACTATTCTTATATGCGACTGCCTCTTGTACATGTTGCATAAACGGTTACAAACGTTTGTGCCAAGTTTTCTGAAACGGTTTCACATAATCTGTCATATTTAGTGATATTTATATGTTCAAACCGTGAACTATACTTTCCATCTATATTTACTGTCATACAGCCCAACCTCTACATATGAATAATGTACTATTAGAACAGTTGGCCAACAAATATAGAAATCGTAAACTATCAGTAGAGACGAAGATTTTCCTGTTGAATCGGATATATATTTATATCCAGTCTCAAACACCTTGCAAAAACTTCCCTCAGAATATTAATGACCCTATCCAGATTGTAGAGCGGACGAGTCAACAATAGAGAGACAGCAATTCAAATGTTAAGGTCGTACTGATGAAAGACAGGTTGCCAGTGCAAAGTGCCAATGTTGATTAGATAGTGTTAGAACAAGCCAGGAAGCAAGAACTTATGTCATTAAATAAAATTCTTCTTAATGACATGCCTTGGAAGAAAATTTAATTATGAAAATTGTAGACTAATGTCTATAACTTATTTAAGAATTGAACTCATTTTTCACCTGAAATCCCTCCAAACGGTACATGAACATGTCTAATGAGAACAAATGGGAAAATCCATACTGAACAAAAGGGTAATGTGTCGGAGAACAATGTCTGCAATGGCCGGAACCGATGCCAAGCAATTTTTTGATAGAATGCACAAACACTGTTTCCGACAGTAACTACAGATAATATTTGTAGAAGCGAAAATAAATATACAGATAACAGAAGCAAGGCAAATACCAGACGAACTAAAATTGACAATGACATTTCAGAGCCACCTTGTCATTTGTTTTGGAAACAAGGATGTACATTTGATATCTGTACCTGTTGTCGGTGTGATAGTTTTGGTATTTTCCTTTTCAGAATATTAAGCCTTAGCGCCGACACTGTCGAATATTTTTTATTGTTTTTGACAAACATAGTACAAGTCGTACTTGAAGTCAGATGTATTTATGTTAAGCCTTCTATATAGAAAACGTATGTCCGTTAAGTCTGAAATGACTAGTTCAGAGTGTGAAAGTCTCTTGGAGATGTTGCAAGTAGTGTCGAACCAGATGAAAATCGCCGTCTGTGTTGTGTTTATTTGTGTTTGCGCGTGCGTTTATGCGACTTGATAACGAAATAGAGATTATTTCATATTTCAGCCACATATTCACCGAAGTATTTTAGAATGTTCTTATGCCGGGAATTGTGAAAGCTATTTAAATCATGCTATTTTAATAAAGTAACAAAATCTTCATACTACATGTAATTAACTTGATTTATTAACCTTCATATGCGCATCTGTAGATTTGTTATATAGAATTACGATATATGTTTAAAGAATTATTGTTTTAATATATACTCTTGTCGAAGTCCAATAATGATTTTCAGGAATCATGATCTTAGATTGCCATCAGCATAGTTATTAAAAAAAAATATAAGTAATTTCAAATTCGAATTTTAGCGGACGCCATTTTAATTTTATCTCAATCATCCTGAGCGATTTTAAAGACAGTTTACATTTGATGCATTATACATAACCTGGTACTACTGAAAAATATTATATGATATTTTTTTAAGCACATGAAACACAGTTATAGTTTTTCCGTTGCAGATTTCATATATACATTTATATATGTCAAAGTATATAATAATATACATGTGCACCATCTTTACTGACTGTAATCAACAGCAAAACTAGTACAACGAGGCGCTGTGATAATTAGTTAAAAAGTTTTAAATTCTTATCTTAAATCATCATGGCAGTTTATTGGAAAATAACAAGATAAAGATGGGCAATAACTCAGCATTAAACTTATTACTAACCGGTGTTTCATATTGACATT
This sequence comes from Nuttallia obscurata, assembly GCA_032358795.1. NCBI lineage: Eukaryota > Metazoa > Mollusca > Bivalvia > Cardiida > Psammobiidae > Nuttallia > Nuttallia obscurata. The sequence continues at coordinate 3,928 of JAULCC010379876.1, read as the reverse complement.
CATGTTGGAGCTATGATGTTTGCATTAGAGTAAATAGTCATTAAAAATAAAGAAAGATAATAAATAATACGGCTTATGGCTTGAGAAATAATCAAAGGTTTTAAAGTATTGTTGTTCTCGCTCGTGTAATCACACGAGATCTATATCAAACGGCATTTTAACAGGATTTTAATGAATTACACGTGCTGGCACGACTTCAGTCAAATTGAAAGCGATGAAGTTGTATTAGGAATAACATTAAAACATTATTTGTAGCAGTTTATTTGAAAATTATCAATTAGCTACTTCGGATAATGAAAGCCTTCGTAAAGAAGTATAAAGTTGCGTTCAAAGCTACCTATCCAGAAACGTTAATTATATCAACAGGAATAGCATGCATGCACTTTCCACGGTAACAAGTCTACATTTCAAGCAAAGGATGTTTGACCCATGTAGTTGTTAAATGTTGCAATATTAACGTATCGGTAACTTTGACTTCAAGAATTTGTTTAAAACTTATCGGTATAATTAATGTCAAGAATTTTCAAAACTTTGACTCATGAACTAGAAAAGTGTGCCGCCCACCATTGACGCTAGAAATATGAACGTTTGATGAAACATGCTAATATTTCTTTTTGCCAACATTATCTTTTCCATAAAATGTTTGGTACGATTGTGACAATGAAATGTAGTTAATGGCGAAATGTCGTACATTTTGTCATAAGTAGTACTTATCAAAAATTGATGAAGAAATATAAAAGAATTGGAAAGTTATAGCTAAGTTATAGCTAAGGTTTCATGACGGAAGGACGGACTGATTCACGGAAAAAGTATTCCTTATGTGCCGTTTGTTGTCATCAAGAAAGGTGACTCATTAAATAGCCTCTAAAGATAAATAACTAATATTCAGTAATCATAACATTTAGTAAGTTTCAAAATTTAGCCATTTTGCTCAGTTTACTTTGATACCCCTTTCTTCATTGGTCTTCCTCATTAGCCTTTAACTCTTTGCCTGCTAAGCGCGACCGTGATAGAATATGCTAACAGCTTGGATCCAGATTAGACACCGAGAGTAACAGTTGGTGTCTTATCTGGATCCAAGCTGTTTGACACTCGGTCAATTGTTTCTCCAAAAATTAGGCTAATCTGATGAAATTTAAAATCCAAACAGACGATATTTTAAAGCAGACGACATAATTTTCAGCAGGGTCAGGGTTAAACCTACACTTTTTAAGGGGCCGTTGTTACGCCATCGTCGGCAAACGCGGCACGTTCTTCCGTTACTCTTCATACAATGTATAAGTGTATCTGGGGAATCCGACGATGTTGTTAAGTTTAACTTGAAGAAATACAATGGGGTCCAACCATCTCATGTTGCTTTCGTGATGCTTATAAAGATGCTCCAGCGAGCTGGACCGTTGTTTATTCATAGCTTTCATTTTGGTGAATGAATATTCAGTAGTATTGTATTTACAATATAACTGCAAACACTGCTTTCTACAAACTACATAAGGAATTCCAACTGTTGAAAAAAGAACAGGTTTAAATACAAACATTATTAAACGTAGGTACAAAGGAAGCATAGATATACATTTGAGAAAATATGCATAGGCCCTCCTCAGACAGAACGCGTAAGTCGTCTTGGTCGATATACCCTTTTTGCTATTCAATAGAATACTTTCTGTGTTGCTTTTCTTAAAAAAAGATAAAGATTAAAGACAAGTTATTTTTTTATATCTATATTCAGAAGACGTTATTTTTCAATTTGATGCCGGGAGACAATAATAAACTTCGTATTTGACTCATTTAGCCTTAGCTGCAAGCCGTAACTATATCAACCATTGCGTTAATTCCACACTTGCAACAATTTCCAGCAATACTGATGCTTAGCGTACATACGAATTTCCCCAGCTCTGAATGTTTATATTATGGCATGCCGTTTGTAACACAGCCGATTGTTTACATGTGAAATCAAAAATAAGGTACGGTTAGTAAATAAACACTGGCAGGAATGAAGGTTAAATATTTCTTTTGCTGGAAGCCTGTGAAATAAACCATGCTGCATAAAATTGGAACATTTGCCCCTGCTGGGACACTGAAGTGGGGTATGGTGATAATATTGAAGCTGCAGATATGTTAGAGGACGTATTATTCCTTATAATAAGCTGTAAGACTTAATGTACTCTTTTGACTGTTGTGACCTGTAGCAAAGTATTGGGATCATGGGATAAAGTCATTCGTGTTAACATATATCTACATAATGTCCTTATTTCATATTGTTATGGTCTGTGTTTGTCTTTAACCCGAGTTGCTTGGCGTTTCATCTGGTTCTTAGCTGTTTGCATATGACTTAAAACTCGGGGTAAGGCAATGAAGAGGTTAAACCATACACCTTTGCTGCATATATAAGTTGGAGGTTGGACGGATAATTAACAAATCATGTAATTTGGCTAATAATTGGCTATAGTTGTGGTTTGTTTTTAAACGAATCATAAGGAATAGTTTTATATGTAAAAATGTACAAAAGAAACATAGACAAACCACATCTGAATATTAAGTCCCCTGCTACGTGAAAAAGCTTAACGTGTTCTTTTGCTGTATAATCAAAACAAACCAAGTTTATAACTAACGAAAGTTGCAATTGTAATTAATGTCACATACTGCATCACATAATTTCTAGATGAAAACCCCAACCATCTGGATTTCGAATTACCGTTGGACGTAAATGTGGTTCAAGAGTCTTTCATCTACAGCCTTCTGCACAAGGAATAAAATTAATACGAAACTGTTATTACTTGCGAGCTAGCTTTGCTTCTTGAGTTGAAAAGCATGGCACAGGCCGCAAGGTCGTTAGTGTAAATGTCACTGACAGGGAAATATGTGCGCCTTGACTGTCGTTTATGTGGCGATACAAAATGTTTCGTTTTATTATAGGAACACACACATCTTTGTTTCGAGTGTTTTTTGCATACAAAACCATAGTTGGTAGATATACCTCACCGCAGCCTCGCAACTTCTTTCTAAACTTCATAACCTATTTCAATTCGGACTAAGTTGAATGTGAAAACGAGCTGAAGATATCAGCCTTTGTTTTGCTCATTTTTTATGGGGAAAAAATACAAATTTGCAAAAGGATGCAATCTTCATCCAACATTTGGTAGTCACTGAGTGATGGCACGTGCATTGTGTGGGCGCCACTATGATTACTGGTAACTAATTCTATAAAGCGAAATGTATCAGTTATCTAGTTTTTGTCAGTTTCCCGTGCATATAGACAATTATCAACAGGCATCTGCTAATGGCGTAAAAATGAAAACGAAGGAAATTAATTTACATGTACAAGAATCAAGATTAAGTTTTCAACAAATTGTATTAAAAGATACAGTATTCTTGCCACTAGATAAAATGATAAAACAACAAAAAACAACATAATAACACACACATTGCAAAGTTATTCATAGGTGGAAAATGATATGACAACTGAAAATGAATAGCGTTGTATACAGGTTGCTGAAATTTCAAAATGTAATTGAGCTTCTTTCATTCATGATTTTACTTGCATCAGAAAAGGATCATGGATGGCGTGCAGTTTCATTAATATAAAATCTACTCTCAACATCAAGCAATATGACAGATGTGCGAAAAAAAATCAAACTCATAATATTTGCAACACTTAAGTCACTCATATGATATACATGTATACACATGCGCGGATACAGAGAGATATGTGTGTGTGTGTGTGTGTGGGGGGATTCCGGGGATCCAGACCCCCTGGAAAATTCTAAAAAAAAAAAAAGAACAAGGGAAACAAGAGAAGAAAGAAAGAAAACAATTTTATAAAAGGCACATTGGTACCGAATTCAAAGTGTATGTGACCGCCCGGTTAGCTCAAGTGGTAGAGCGTCCGCTTTCGGTGCGGGAGGCCGCGGGTTCGATCCCCGGCCGGGTC
>JAULCC010379542.1:0-11494 GCA_032358795.1 Nuttallia obscurata | reverse complement strand
AAAGGGAAATGGGATATTAAGTCACTGAGTTTTGACACAAACTAAATTGGTAATGGAACAAAACTGTAATATATCAAGTACAGCAGCTTCTAGAATTAACAACAATGCAAACTGAGTGGGTGGGGTAAACCGTTTTGCTGAAAACGAGTGACAGACTTTATGAACACGGAAATCTCGAGCATCCCAGATAGTTCGAGCTTCAAGCCAAAATATACCAAGCTCGAATTATCGAAGTTCGACTGTACTTGAAAGGTTGACAGTATTTTTTACCAACACCAGGATTTTATCCAAATGCAATTTTGAACTAAGTCTTATTTCTTGACTAACCTGAGACAGAGACATCGCTGAAATGATAATACATTTAACTTCTTTATTACCTTTTTATTACCAGAACTTGTCGTCTGAATTTTACAATTATGTCATACTTATAACCAAAATTTTCTAAAACAAAATTCTATTAATTTATTTTGTTACTATCATACTTAATGAGGCATGTCTCATTTTCAAATGAAAATCACGACAGTTTATGGACAAAAACATCCAAACATTATAATTTTGGAAAAATTACATTGTTATCATAAAACACTGCTAATGGACAATTTATTTTGACAGTTGTCATCCATTTCAAGATAAAACCTTATCAAAATAATTATATCTTGCTATAGATCACTTTCATTTAACCTTTAAAACACACTGGCCTGTATATTTCTGTTGTGATATGTTTCATATTTCTCTGTGCTCCTCCCAGCAGGATCAACAGTTTCATGAAGGTCTTTGCTTACTTTGGCCCCCAAATCCTCTTCCATCCTGCATTAATCTCCTTGATTTTGAATTGTCATTGGAAGTGCTGCCTACTGGTACAGGAATTCCTGAACCTTTAAAACTTATCCTACCACCAGATGTAGGGGTAGCCAGTCTACTGTCACTGACCCTACTGTCCATCACCCCATCTGGTGAGCCTCCCTCCGCCCCTCGCATAGCCAGAGACAGTCTAGTGGGCACCCTCTCTTTTCCACGGGTGCCACCACTACGACCCATATCTGAGCAAAGATAAAACAGCATTGTAAGCTACTGAACCAAGAAAGCATACAGAACCCACAACTGTTCTTTGTTAAATTGCATTTCCTGACAAGCATTTGAACAGAATTTATTGAAAAAAATTATTTGAAAGATTATTAAACCAAAAGAGTGCAGACATTCTGTAACCTTATCCAAAGGTCAAGATTACAGCAAGTTAAACCACGAGGAAAGAAATCTATCATGCATTATACCTGTCCTTCATGCAAGGGATGAATCCATCTAAACATAATGTAGAATACAAGACAAAGCAAAGGCACAAAAAGGCTGACTATCAAAGCATGCGTAGTGGTACAGCTGTTGAAGTTATTTGTTGTCAGTTAAGATACTAAACAAAAATAAAAAGTACCCAGTAGTCATGATTAGACAATGATAAAATTCAACTGAATGTTTTTTCTCCTAATACAAATGGAGATCAGAGCAACTGTGCACAAAGCTGCACAGAATATCTTTAAATTTTGTAAATAAACAATAATGAAAATGAGGCACATCTATCATTATACTCACTTTAGATTTAATGGGATCATCTGACAATTGTTCCAGATTGATTGAAAAATAGACAGTTTAAAAAATGATTAAATGTACAATTCAAACGTAACTGTAGAAAGCTGCACAACTCTTAAACATCAGGGTCACGTTTCATGAAAATACTTGGTAAAGATGGAACCTCTATACAGTCGACACCTTTGCCATGGCAAAAAGCATTAAATCACCTAAGATTGATTGATATATTAAGGGGAATTAATCAAATGGGAACTTTTTATTTTTCAAAGTACTTATATACGCATGAGGTTATAACTTATACACTAGTAATCAAATGAAAAAGCATACAGAAATGACCTGTAATTATTTTTATATTATAGTCCAGCAGTTAGTTATTTAGCTTGTAAAGGTAATATGTTTGCCATATGGAGCTATTACTATACCCGAAATGTTTGAGATAATAAATCTGAACTTTGCAGTAGAAAAACAACTTTGAATATACTGATCAAAATAAGGTGCATCATTAAGCGAAGAGGGAGGGAGGCATAGTAAAAGGGTTACCATTCATCAGGTGATTTTCACTAAGCCACTGTTGGTCCAGCTGTATCATACATCTTCTTCTTGTGCAAACAACAAAGTCCGCCGCATTCATAACGATTTATATCCATCCCATTGTAACTTCCTACATGTCATCACTTTTATGCATATTTTCAAAACAACTGAAGTCATATCATCTTGACTTTAACCCTAAGAAGGCGATATTTAAGATGACTTTTACGTTACTGTTGCCATGGCCGCAACAGCTGACAAAATATCTGACATGTGAGACTGGGATGAACATAATGTTGTAATTGCCAAGTGAAATCACCAGTCATTATAAGAGAGAGATTGTATTTGGGTTAACAAGCAAATAAAAAGAATGGATGTTTATGGTTTGAATATACTGGAGTATTATTGCTTTCTGAGCTCTACAAGGAATGATAGCACGAGAATGTAGATGATAATATATATATTTTTTTCTTCTGCTTACATACCTAACGACCCATTTTGACCTACACAGGTTCAAAAGACAGAACTTTCTTGTATAAAACAAATGGAGTATGGCTATTTTAAACATCAGTAAATGCAAACATATATCGTGTTTCATCTTTTTACAAAGAAATGGGTATGGACCACAATTTCTATCAACATTGGTTACAGTCTTCCTCAATTATTACTATAAATAAGAAGTTGATTTTGTGGTAATCAATACTGCAGACTACAAAGGTCAAATTAAAATGATAATTTCCCCATGAACAAGTCTATCATGTATTTATCCATCTATAGTAATGATCATTTCATACCTTTGAAGGAAGACATTAGTCTATTTCACTTGAAAAAAGAATTGTCACTATTTTAACAGATTAATAAAGAATACTTTGGGTTGCACAAAGTATATGGAGAGATGGTTGTAAACAGAAAAATATTCAACATTCAAGTTAACCTATGACTGAATTTTTCCTGTAAAAAATTGTACATCAATTGGTACAACATAGCAAGAAGGAATTTCAACAGTTATCAAATGCCTTTAAAATTCATCTTCTTCACTAAATTACAAAGACTGAGAAGATGGTACTTGTCCAGGTTTTAAACATTTAAATAACTGAATAAAATTGATTCTAATGAATAATCAAACAAATTTTTCATTGGGGAGACAGAAGTGGTTAAAGCAAAAATTAATTCAATGTTGATATGACCTATGTATATGACCCAAAATATGGTTTGGCTTAACCATAACAAACTCACAAATATATCAGTGGCATATACATAATATCATCACAAATACATCAAAATAGTCCTTTTCAGTTTTTCACAACTTAAAATTTGATGTTATTTTTTAATATTTCTTAAACAATTTCAAATATAGAAATCCAACACATGACTGCATATTTCTCCAAAAAAGTTAAGTATATGACTACCTGTTGTAATTTTGCCAGGCACAGATAAAAAAACTTTGAACCATTCACCAAACATGCAGGAACAACATCACCCAAATCATTCAAATATGTTAAAAGACAACTGTCCAATGGCTCATGCACTGCATGAAAAATGCTCTTTCAGGCTCATACAATCATGGAGTATGTTTAAGTTAGCTGATTTTTAGCATGACATCCTCTTTGCGATACTGTTATATCATCAATGGCATTACTCTTTTCATTACAGAAGAAAACTAAAGTCCCATGAGGGCCTGTGCTCTACTGGCTTGGCTTGTTTTTTCTGTCTTTAGTTTGAATAGACAAAGGTCATAATCCAGTCATGCATGAGCAGATCAGCTTTATTTTCAAAAGAAAAATCTAAGTACTGTATAAGTTTGGTGAAGATCAGAAAAGAAATGAAGACTTAATCATGTAAACAAGCTGAATTATAGCAATTGTGACAATTTCAAAGGCCATAATCCAGTCATGCATTGGCATATCTGGCTTACTGTTTGATTTTCAAACAAAACTGATCTCTCATGACCAACTAACAAGTTTCAGTTTGATGTATATTGGAAAAGAAATTGAGATTTAATCATGTAAACAGGCTGAATTATAGAAATTTTGACAATTTCAAAGGCCATAATCTACTTGTGCATTGGCGGTTATGGTTGATTTTCAAAAGGAATCAAGCTTTCTTTAAACTTTAACCTGCTGTATAAATGTCATCTGCTTAAACTGTTGTCTGCCTAGGATTTAAAAATCATCAGAATCGGCCAATATTTGGAGAAAATGGCGTCTAATCTGGATCCAAGCTGTTTGCAAATTCTAACACGATCGCCCTTAGTAGGCTAAAGGTTAAGATCTACTGATGAAGATAAAAAAAAAAGAGGAGGTTTTATCTTTTAAACAAGCTGTAAAAAAGATATTTTGACAATTTCAAGGTCCACTTTTCAGTTGTGCATTGGTGGATCAGGCTTGTTTTCAAAAGAAACCCTGCTTTCATTGACATCCAACTACTGTATAAGTTTTGTGATGATGAGAAAAGAAATGGAGACTTTATCACATAAACAAGCTGTATTGTAGAAATTTTGACAATTTCAAGGGCCATAAGCTAGTCATGCCTACGCGGATCTGGCTGGTTTTTTAAAGGAACCAAGCTCTCAGGGATATCTAACTACCCTAAAAGTTTAAGATATAATCAAAACTGAAGAATTTATCGCCATTATGATGAGAGACGGACACCAGGCAATGACAATAAGCTCTTCTGGCCTTTGGTCAGCGAAGCTAAAAACCATGCTTTACATGTATCAAACATACCATGTATTGAATGTATGATGTATTAAATGTATGATATATTACAAAGTTGTATTCGTACTATGAGCTCTTCTATTTTGATCAATCCATTACTATATTCAGGGGCTCAGGTTAAGTGAGATATGAGTTTCCAGTGGAAGATGGTAGACACTGGCCAAAATGTTTATCTGGGTCTACAATGTGTACAAACCCCATGCTACATTTCCCTGAAGTCAAAGGCTTTAGTTCAAGCAGAAATGTGATATCAAAATTTCTATGCACGCATATGTGAAGGTGACTGTATAAACCTGAGAAAACATTCACTCAAAACAGTGAAGTTTTAAATACATGATTCATTGACAACTTAAAACTACTGATCAGCAAACTCTTAAAAAGCTTTAGTGCTATTCTTAATGTGCAAACTAATATTGTAACAGGGCTAAACATTCACTTTTTTTCCAGTACAGTAACACAATGATACATATGCATATCCCAATTCTAAAATAATGGGTATAAGTATAATCAGTCTATTGTTTTTCTAAATTTTTTAAACATAATTTGAATAAAAAATAATTTGAATTGAATATAAAATAATTTATAAGTAATTTTAACAAACTCACACTAGAAATTCTGAGCAACATTTTTGTATCATTTAAAAGTGCATCAAACAATCTATTTCATTCCTCCCAAAAGCTTAACTTCAAATATCAAGAAAATAAGTTAATATTCAAGTTAATTAACAAGCTCTTCTGTTGTAAAAATGACAACCAGTTCAATCAATTTTTATAAGTCTGCTCAAAATTTGCGCTAGCTAAGCAAAATTGCAGAAAAGCAAATCACTACAAAAGTTTAGATCCCAATAAACATCACAGTTTCTCTAAAATAAGAATTAAAAACATTTCCAACATTATCAGACTAATTGTTCGGCCTCTTCTTTACTTACTCAATGCTTTAGCAGAATAAAACCCATCAATGAAATTACCTATGCTTTCTTTTATAAATAATGAAGGGCTCATGAGCCTTAAACCTGCAATTGGAAACTGGTGGAAAATATGCCAATATTGAAGACCTAGAACAGATCTGGAAGAAGGATCAGTCTTATCTGGGCGTAAACTGTCTGCCACAATGAATATTTATTGAAAAAAAAAGTGAATTATGAATATTCACAAGGAAAATGATTTTATAAAAAAAACGGCCTTTAACTAGCATCTGCTTAACAACAGTTAATCTTCGACATAACAAATTCAATGTAAATAGTTTGTCATTCTCAGCATCAGTTGTTATCTTAAGCAATTAATCCAGAGCAAAAGTACAGAAACCTATAACAAGCTACATTTAAAATTTACCTCAAGACATAAAACCATAGCAATATAAATTTAATGTTGGGGAGTAATCAACTATTAAACCAAAAGGTTAAAAAAAATCCAAAAAAAAAGGATCAAATAATCTAACTACAAGAAAATAACCAACCACAGCTATGAGAAACTAAAAATATATAAACCCTGTAAAACTTGATGGATAGGTTATTTCAAAAGTGACAAGATCATATTTTAACACTTTATTAAATACATTTACACAAGTATTGAAGGTTGTACATATTTTTTTTTAATTCTCAACACAATTGATTTTATTAATGAAAACATGATCTGTGTCATTTAATTGTGAATTGTCTTAATCAAAACTGTCTACTTTATCAGAGGTTCTGTAAGAAATAGAGAACCAAGCAAAAACAGCCTTCTAGTGTGGTGCAGTTGAGATTTTTTGTCTACGCTGAGCACTCTGCCTATTTGAAAGACTTCTCGACTTACTTCCATATTCACCTGGAGGTGTGGCTGATGGCATCTGCTCAGGCCTGCCCCGCTGCTGGGCTGTGCCATGCACTGGACGTGCCGAGGAACTGACCTTGACTCTCTCAGAATCGTCATTATTTCTGCCACCCTGGAAGAGTAACAGTAACATAATTTTTTTAAAGTTCAAAATGCTGTGTGTACTATCTTGGTCTAGGAATTATTATGAAATTTTGTTTTTCATGAAGTGTGAATAACTTCATGATGACTTTTAAACTCAAATGTTCATTGTGTCAGCAATAGATGTTTCTTTTTATTTTTCCTATCAAGTTTAGTGGGTTAATCTTAGCAAATTAGGTAACAAATGACAGGAAGGTTGATAGAACATAAAGCCACTTGCAGAAATTTAGATAGTTCAACTCTACAAATGTGTGTACTCACAAATTTTAGCATGTTCCAGTCAAAAACATAATCATAGGTGAATCCTTGACGGTGGAATAAGTTTCTGAACAGTTGTCTCAGGTAGGAATAGTCTGGCTTGTCATCAAACCGCAATGACCGACAGAAGTTGAGATATGTTGCAAACTCCGCTGTAAAAGATGTACAAAAAAAAATTGGTAATATTTTTTCCCTTTTTATTATACAAAATGTCTGATGTAACTTACTTATGTTTACATAACAGCTGGATTGGTTTGAGATAATAAAGTATTAAAGCAAAGTTTTACTTGCATGGGAAAATCTGAATACTGACAGCTACTGATTTAAATGATAATCTTGATGTTTATTATCAGAAAATGTTTTCTAAAGTATATGATTTGAGTGTTTCTTTTTTTCTCAACAAAAAAAATTGTTGACAGTTTCGTCTACAACTATGGACTTTCTCAGAACAACTGATCCTACTGACCTATGCTTGACTGCGTCTGGTAATTTCCGTCAGTTTCTGTGAGACTGACAAAAATGGGATCATAAATCTTTGACAAGAAGGTCACCTGGTCTCGGTTCATGATGGAATGTTGCAGCCGTATGTGTATTGCTTCTTTGATCTTACAAGCCCTCCAGTCTCCATCCCTATCAACTATTTGAGCACCCTCCCAGTCTATTTCATGATTTATGCATGACTTATGATCCCTCTGACAGAAATTCCAGCGTACATCAATATGATCAGATGTTCTGAGGAAGTTTGTTTGTTTGTTTATTTGGAATTTAATGTCGCTTTTAACAGTATTTCAGTCATATCGCAACGTCCAGCTCCTTACAGGTGGAGGAAGACCCCGGGGGACCTTTGTACACTACTTCAGGCACAGAGTGCACCCGGGTAGAACCACCGTCTGAGGAAGTCCACAGTTGTGGACAAAACTGTCAACAAGGTAAAAATCCTTTGTGTTGTGAAAAAAAAGAATTACTCAAATCATGGACTATTACCAACATAATGAACTCTTTTTAAGGATAAGGTTTTCTCAAGTAGTATATGACCAACAACAAAAATCATGCAACTTTAATTCAATTTGAAGCTTTATTCTTAACTTAGTGGTCTGTAACTCTTTTAATGCATCTTGTAATTTTGTTTCCAGTGTGCTGATAAATGTACTGATGTCTTACATGGAAATCCTTTGCAGAGCTCCTCAATAGGTGTGGACATTTTCTTTTCACTGATGCGTTCATACTTTTGACGTTTTGTGGCTGCCTTTAGGCCCTGCCATGGTAGACTGCCTCTCAAAAAGTACATAAAGATGTATCCTAATGACTCCATGTCATCTCTTCTACTTTGTTCTGTAGAAGAAAAGTGATCATTAGGAAATGTGCTGGCATTTATAAGCTGTTTGGTTTGAACTTGTGCTTAGAAATCATTTTATATTAAAACTTATTTAAGCTGGAATATATTGAAAGCCTGTCTTGACAAATAAATGTTAAATCAACATATAGATTTTAAATAGATAATTTAAAGATATACTAAACTCAACCGATAACACAGAAGTATGAACTAACCAACCATTTCTAAAAAGTTCGATTTTAAACAAGCAGATAAAACAAACACTATTAGATCAGAAGATACAAAAATGGCATTCACACCTAGAAAATTCAAGCAAAGGTCGCCTTTATAAAATCTAAAAGACTGATCTGGAATTTGAAAACTACTTACAAATCTAATGACACACAAGAACATTCCCCTTCTTAAATTCAGAACAACAAACCATCATTTACTGATAGAAACAAGCAGGTATGATGACACTGCATTGGATTGTTTGTTTGTTTTGGAATTTAACGTCGCCTTAACAGTATTACAGTCATATCGAGATGTCCAGCTCATTACAGGTGGAGTAAGACCCCAGGGGAACTCTGTACACTAATTCAGGCACAGAGTGCACCCGGGTAGAACCACCAACCTACCGCAAGCCAGCTGGAAGGCTTCCTCATATGAAAATCCTAAGTGCCCAGACCAGGATTCAAAGGGACAGAGGGAGGGACAGAGATTTCAAGTCAACCACTATAACCACTAGGCCACAGAGGCCACTAACACTGCACTGCATTGGAGAACAGAAAATGCATGTTTTGTAATTTAGATGAAATAGGGTCGGAAAAGCACCATCTACCTGGATGCCCCCATTTAAATAATTACCCAGAATGTTTGTTTTTGTAGGCAACAATACATACTCCCCATATCACTTTAGAAGTATTAGATATAATTTATTTACTGAAACTTTAATGAAATTTATATCGTGATGAGCAACCAAAGGAGATATAAATTCCATTCAAGTTTCAATAAATTAACTATATCTGACTTATAGACCAGACAGACAAGCCTCTAACGTCATACCTTAATCCTGTCCAGCAACCAGTTTCCTATTTTATAGAAAAAAAGACCATATTTGGATACCTGTAGTAAATTCCAGCCAATTAGTAAATTTGTTGGTACCCTGTGGCCTGCATGGTATGTGAGGCGCGTCTGGAAACGCATGATGATGAGGTGACAGAGGTTAATGGGAGGATCGTACAACTCAGTTTCTTTTTAGAAATAAATGCAATATAAATCACCCTTTAAAGTGACGTTAGTCTGGCTGTTTGCTACTTCAATGCGAATAAGTGAGTCAAAAATCCCTGCATTTTCATTGGCTCACAGAGTCGACTGATCTATAAGAACTATGTCTTGTACATCCATTGTTGAGCTAGTTTGTTAACTAAATATTAAATGCTTTCTGAACAGTCACTATGCCAGCAGATTTTCTATTTCTGTTCATGCAACTATGTCCCTAATGTGCTAGTATATAGTAACAATTCCCCCAAACATCCAGGCTTTATGTTAGACATAAGTAATGGCTCTAAACTGTTTGAACAACTAATACATATGCCTGTTATTTTAAAGCAAGGTGCATAGCTCATCCAAAAATCAGAGCCTGCAGAGGTGAGAATCATGTGTTACTTTACTACAAAGTTCTATAAATATGTTAAAAACAGTGTGGCTAAAATGCTGATTTAACTTCATCATGGCTGATGTTAAAATAGTGTTCTATCCAGCATTTTTATAATGACAATCACAACCAAAAAGAATTTGTCTTCCTGTCTGTCTGTCAACCATCATTGAAGTTGCTGTCTTGAAAGGAATAGAGCTATATCAATTTCTAAAGCCTACTGATGGAAATCTCTATCTCCTTCTAAGGCCTGGGATATCTAATACTGAGTGAAATCTCTATCAACTTCTAAGGCCTGTGATATCTAACATTAAGAGAAATCTCTATATTTAAAACTGATGGATATCTCTATCCATTTCTAAGGCATGTTATAGTTAACACTGATGAATATCTTTAACTACTTCTCAGGCCTGTAAAATTTTGCACTGATGGATATCTCTATCAACTCATACGGCCTGTGATATCTAACACAGATTCTACAATAAAAGTCTTATAAAAGATATTATCAAGTTGACTTTTATCTATGAAAGCAAAAGATTCCACTAAGGACCCCCAAACCCCTCACACACAAACTTCTCAACAAGAGGGTCATGATGGCCCTAGAAGTGCTCACTTGAATATGATAGCCTTACCCTAAAGGCCATGATTTTTTACTAATAAAAGAAATTTGACCAATCTTTGTAGAGGGTCACCTATGAAACATTTATGCCAAATTGTTTTCAAATCTGGCCATTAGTTTTGGAGAAGATGATTTTTTAAGCTTTCACTATAATCAAATAAGGAAAACTGACCACGCCCCTGGTGGCCATGTTTTTCTTTGTAGAGGGTCACACGAGGTACATTTGTGCTAAATTATTTTCAAATCCTGGCCTCTAGCTTTGGAGAAGAAGATTTTTAAAGTTTTCACTATAAACATATAAGAAAACTATATGCGTATAAGGAAAAATCACACCCCCCCCGCCCCCCAAAAAAAAAATACTGATTGTACCCATTCATTTTCTTTAACATTCCACTTGAGAGAGATAAAGGCAATCATTGTTTGTGACATTTTATCTGTTCACAGGGCTGTACAAAAATATTTGTTAGCCACTTGTCCAAGACAAGTGACTTTCAGAAAGCCACCTGTCCTGCTAAGATTCTCATTTCTCTGGACACCAATTATTATGTTGAAAATGCGGGTATGTGCTTACAATCCATACGAAATATATCTAAGATATGATAATGTCATTAGAATAAATGGACAAGATTTTACTGTAATTCTTAATTTTAATAAAAATATTTAATAAAAATAAAAAAAAATTTTTTTTTAATAAAAATAATAAAACCAACATAAAATTAACAGATGTATAGTATTGTTGTTGATGTACCTGATGAAATAAGGACAGGATGTTCCATTGTGTTATCCTTAAGACACATACCGTATTTTTATGTGTATTATACGCTACCATGTATAATACGCACATGGTTTTTTGCGGTCGAAATCTATGAA
>JAULCC010379431.1:0-11495 GCA_032358795.1 Nuttallia obscurata | reverse complement strand
ATACTTAATAGATATATGAATTGATATGTTATTTTCATAAATGTTGACTTTTAGAATAGTGATATATCTGCATGTTTTTATGTATGACATTATTTTGTCTTGGCCATATTTCAATTAACTGTATATGTAAATGGCCATAGGCATATATATATGCCGATTGCTAAGAAAGTTGAAGAAGAAGTATATATATATATATATATATATATATATATACTGAAAACGTTAAAAGTATTTTACATACTAAATTTATCGACCTGCATCCATTTATTTCAGAATGCTCTTGTGATGTTGACTGTAGTGTTCAAAACAACTGCTGCTTTCCAAATCCTAAAGACCACGATACAGTCGATAGAAACGCTCAATGTTTATTTCTCACAGTTCCAACCCCTGCTAAAGATGAACGACATTTATATACGTCTTACTACACAGTGAATAAGGCACCACCACAAGGCTGTGTTGCTAACACCGGCAGCACAACTTCGCATTTTTCTGAATCTCAAATTTTAAGTCTATCTCCTGTTTCATCCCGAGCTACGGGCAAGATCTACGTGAACCAGAGCCTTGCTGAATGCCATGGAGAACATGATACCATTCAATGGACTTTTGTTTTAGCATGTCATAATTTATACTACCTCTATAACGTCATGATAGGCCTAACGTCCGATACAAAAGCATCAATTAGCGACATTTCCTCCTCAAAGTGTATAGTTACTTTTGTATACCCTGGAAACAAGGCCGATGTTAACATACATCGTTGTTTCAAAGAAGTTATTGCAACGTGTCCTAATCCGTCTTTGACTGTTTCAAATAACAAACTGCTAGAGATGGACGAACTGCGACACTTTTGTACAAGTGGATTTTTTTCTCCATATTTACATGTCGACAATTATGCAAATGTGTTTTGTCATTTATGCAACCAAAACACATTCTCTAAAGATGATTATTGTTTAAATCCTAATGACGTTAATAACACGCTTAAAAAAGTAAAAACAGTAGGTGGCGGTAATTTTGTTTCCCTTTTAACTGGAGATTTAACGAGTTTTTACAGAAAACAAAGAAGCCAAATTAAAAACAAGACTCGTGATTTGGCTTGTCACAACTCGACGTCACTTCCGGCAAGTATATCTTGTAAATGAGATTTAAAAGTAATTGAATGATTCTACATCATATGTAGACGTGTACCAGATTTTTATGAATTTCTATACATTGATTTATCAGAAATTATTAGAAATGTTAAAGCTATCTGGGTGTTATACACCAGTCTATACAAAGCTCAATAAATTGAACTGATATCACTTTATTGTATTGCACCGTTTTCTGATATCGACTGATAAATGGCGATTTTTATAGTAAATGTTTTACTGAATGTTTCCAACCCCCGAAACTTAGTTTTATTCAGATCGAGTGAAAACTACAACAGCAACATAGTTAAGATGCAATTACATTGCTTCTAGCTAGCATTTAGTAAAATACAAATTGCGGAAAGCAAATAAACAGAGCAAATCATATTTCTAATGACATAAGAGAGACGCGAGTCAAAATTAAAATAAAACTTCACACTACAAAATGAAATACATGATAGAAAAGTGTTATTTTGCCTACTTTTAGATATCGTTATATCTTCTCGGTTAAGTTGCAAAGTTTATATGTTTCGAAATTGTTTTTCGTCTAAGAAAGGCACATTAACGCCTTCACTGCCTTACCCCCAGCTTGAATCCGGCGTCTCATCTGTTTTCAAGCTGTTTGACACTCATCCAATTGTTTTGCTTAAATTTAGAAAATCTGTGAAGTTAAAAAAAGACAGACGAAAAATTACGCGTGCGCGGTATTGTTTCCGGCAGTGAAGGGTTTAAATTATAAAAGTATTTCAAAGCTGGCCATCTGCAGAATAAATTGTTTTGAAATTAGTTGACGCAGGGTTTGTAAAATGCAGAAACTAGAATAAAGTGAACTTCGTTTTCCGTTACACTTAAATTGCGAAATGTGACCGTGGATACCTTCATGATATTGCTCTAAATTGAAAGAATGTCTGTTCATTATATCACTTAGAAAATAAATATTGTCCTGTGACATTAAGAATAATTGTCGCCGGTACCTAAATAACTCAAATAAAAAGATCTTTTCTTTGACGATGTCACCCTCTAAATTTAAACGCCCGCTATCTATTATCACGTGACTTAATATGTTAACGGTTATTAAGATTAAATTAAATGTGAAAAAACTGTACCTTAAATTAAAGCACAGATTAACACTTAAGTAATATGACTTCAGGTAAGCCATCCATTATTGGATTAGATTTATTTTATCAAATGTTTTATGTTTTTGGAACCATTGTTCATACCTGAATAATAGTCAAGAATTAAAACAAACATGTATCTATATGTTTTAAAATTTTATTCACCGTTATCCAAGGCTACACCCACATGTCAAGTAACAGTATTGATTTGGTATTGGTAAAAAATCTTTATTAATTACAATGCATGTAAATTTTAAACTAAGTAAATAGTTGTTAATTCTTTAGAAAGGGTTTACTCAGGCAGGAAAATAAAACAACTTTTTTTAAAAAAAAAATTGGCATGTACTAAACTGGCAACCGATCAAATATCAAGTTATAATTGGCGATTTGCCATAATTTGACATATAAACAACTAGCAAAGTGAACAATCTAATAAAAGAAGATGAAGAAATATTTTGCAATTGCTTCAACCTGCGTTAAAATATCTTGCAGGTATACAGTAACTAAAAACATAAAGAAATTCATATGTCACATGGTCAACTATTGCATATGGCAATGAGTAACTCTACCCCCTGTTCAGAAAAAAGAATGAAAAACCATGTCTAGTTTACATATGTAACACCATTATATACATTCTTAATACACAAAACCACTTATGACTACACTTTTAAATGTTTTACATGTAATCTCATTCAACTAAATAGTTTAAGCAGAGCGTCAATTTTCGTCATTTAATAACACAGCTATGTGTTATAGCAGAGCGTCCATATTATGTATTTATTGAATTTGAATCACTTTAAGCAATAATTGTCACTCGGGTTTTATCATTTAACTTAAATTGATTTATAAAGTGTCTTAATATCACTTGTGGTTTGATAAAATACTATTTACACGTTTTCTCCACTGTAAAAAATGAGTATTTACATTTGGCTGGTAGACTTGTACGAATCTCGGTATTATCAAGTCATTGTTCTCTCACTCAACGTTAAGTGTATCCGACTGGTTCCAAAGGTAACTGTCACACTTGTCTCGCATGCCCCCTTTGCTGAAGAAATGCCATAAACATTTATTAATTATAAGCATGAATTAAAAACAAATAAAATATATTGCTGTTATGCTCTTTGTGGCTAAGCAAGAACGTAGAAGGAAGGAATGTAGTAGGAAAAAAATAAAAGTTAATACAGTTACTCACATGGATAAAAAAACAATCTTAAAGATCTATATCAATAAAAATAAGTAAAATGGTGATAACCTGATTTTTAAATAAATTAGACAAAAAATTTAATTGAACCATCATCAACCAAGTCAAAATATTACATCAGCAGTCCAACATATAAACAAACCGACGTGTTGGAAAAACATCTACATGTATATACAACATTTTAAAATGGAAAAATACTAATTACACGAACAGGTTGAAAATATTTCAAATTTAAAGAATTAAATCAGAAGTTGTTATCATTTAAAATATAAGAGTAAGTTATACAGTAATTACCAGTGCCAAGTCTGCATTTTACCGCACAAACTGGGGGTATGGGATGCATTTCCTGCCTGCCGAGTATCGATGTGTTTCCCTTATGCGGCAACATGATTTGTAAATTAGATAACATATTACATAGATGTTTCATTCTTCTTCATCCACGCCGGGTAAATAATCATGCAGTTTCTGCCTATTCGATAACGGGAAGTGACTTGACGTACACTCGCAGCAATCAAATAAATGTTCCAAAATTTAATTATGGTCAATTCATACATGTTATTACCAATTCAAACATGTAATTCACTCTATGTTGTTAAATACTTTCGCTTTGGCTACGACACACTATTTTGAAATAACCTTGTTCCCAAAGTACAAAAATAACATAAATAAAGTTATTACTTCAAAAAGGTTATCCGGATTGATTTTATATACAAAACTGTCATTATTTGAAATTAATTGATATCTAATAATTTATTGAATGCGACCTATTTTATTTGAATGTATTTTTGTAACAAGATTCAAGTAATGAACGCACAGATAAATTGTTATTAACATCGAATTCATTACATGAGCAAACTATTCTTTGAATTGAACACACAAATTAACTGTTATTTAGATCGAGATTTTAAGTGAACAAGATGTACTTTGAACTTTATCGAATACTTGCCCATATTAAACTGGATATTAATACGTAAGTCGACTGGACAATTTTAATTAATAGTATTCGTCCGGTTTAAGTTCATTTAATTATTCAAAGTGGGTTTTTCCTCTTAATACAACAATTCGTTTGACAACGAAAGCTTAGATGCACTCGTCTCTGATACGTTCAGTTATTTTAAACTAGTCCATGCTCATAGCACATCAAAAGAAAAACGATAGCATATTTCTTGGTTTAGAATTCACCTATTATGCAGTTTCTGCAATAGTTTGTGTTTTATAAGCAACATGTTTGTCATAAAAAAAGGCTTAAAATAAAGATGAAACGTTTTTAAATGCTTTATGAATACAAACAGTGAGTGTTGATCTTAGCATGATACAGTTGTTTTTGTATTTCAGGGTGAGTGTCGCCCTATTCTATGTCCCTCCGGCCAACTGCGGGCAGAAAACGGAAGATGCATCTGGCCATTCCTCAATTTAGATGGCAGTAAAGTTAACATATTTTTGATGCTTACTCCTATTCGTTCGTTTCCTACCGATGAAATTGAACATTTATTGAATCGGAGTTATGTAAACAATTATCCGGAATGGATTTCATCTCCCTGGCCAAATGACTGGAAATTGGCTAATATATACTACGATATTTCCTCTGGAACTAATACCTCTATCAACCAGTTCATTGTGAAACAATATGTCGACGTCGAAATAAAGTCATTTACAGCCACACTGAAAGAAATCGAAATATTACTGAAGAAGAAATGGCAAATATCAGTCGACAACGACAGTGTTGACCTCGACCAAAGTTTAAGTCCTTCAATAAAAATATTAAGAGACAATATTCTCTTTCACTCTAACCCTGGTCGCACAAAATGGGAGCGCCGAACTATGTTCAATACTTATGTTCGCAAACGGACTTATAAAAACACATCGCTAAACGTTACAAAGATGTTTTTATGTGATCAAATAGAACTTAATAAGAATGAGTATACTCTTGATGCCGACAACGATGTATTGAGCTACACCAGAACGAAGCAAGTCTTTTTCGATGCTGAATTCACATTAATATCAAATGCGCAAGGCATTCTCACTGTTAGAATGTGCCTTGAAGATACTGGTTTCTCAAAACACATATCTCGAGGATACAGGATGACGCTCAACGATGGTCTGCTGATGATAATGCTTGTGACAATGATGATGGTAAAGATTTAAAGGTGTGAATAAAGTTGTTTTATGACACCCTTTAAGTGAACAGTAATTCACTGGTACAGTTTAAACGTTCTGCCATCTCTAATCTCATCTAAGAAATCTCAAATATCTACTGTACTTAAGAACATAATGTGGAATAACATACATGATACACATTGTTCCTAAAATATGTGTTTGATTTTTAACACGTGTAGAAAAGAATAATTGTTTGTTCCAGGGAAACATAATTATTACTCATTTTATCAATTGGGACAATTCTAAGCTCACTATGAACTCTGACTTCTAGCTTTCGTGCCCTAGCTATATGAAGTTGGTAGATTGCTATGAAAGTAGGACATTTTTCATTAAATTGTAATTGGATGGAGAATACTCAAGTGATGGATTCGGAAAAAATCGACCATTTTCTAAAATAACCCGTTTGGCCTTCCTAGATTGCATATGCTTATTTAGAAGTTTCGAATATTGTATGATGTACGCAAAACAGATGTATAAGCACAGAACCATGTTTTTTAAATGTTAATGAGTTTGCAAAATAATATCTTATAAGTTAAAATAAGGTGTTATTTCAAAGAGTAATATATCGAAATAGCATGTACAGATGACGAAGTTATTGAATTAACAAGAGCAAATTGAAGCATGGTGAAGAAAGCACTTAGATTGCTATACTTCTTTAGTTACATGAAATAACACATATGTCATAAGATATTATTTGAAGAATCACATCACGAGAAATATTGAGCATTTCAAACGAGTGTATTAACCCTTAGCCTGCTGAAAAATTGCGTCTGCTGAAACTGTCGTCTGCCTGGAATTTTATATTCATCGGATTCGCGCAATATTTGCATAAACAATTGGCAGAGTGTCAAACAGTTTGGATCCGGAGCAGACGCCGAGCTACAACGGTGTCTGGTCTGGATCCAAGTTGTTTGCAAATTCTATCACGGTCGCGTTTAGCAGGCTAAGGGTTAAAATTTTGTTAAACGTAAGCAAACAGAACGTATATTGTCTTTAAATTGCCTTTCGATCTCTGTATTTGCTTTGAATGCTAACTATAATGTTAAGATATCATTAGGACACTGTCAGCATTTTGTCAGTTTTACAGATATATCTGACTTAAATCGTATCGAGTAGACATAGTAACGATGGTCGATGATGATTTGTCAGTTAAACAATTTCATATGAAAGACAGACTTTCAACATTTCTGCATATGAATTTAAGGCACATACCAGTGGTTTTTTTACAAATGTATATAAGCCGGATAGGGATGAGGTTAAGTGCTCGTTTTTCAGAATGCAACCCAGGATCGTCCCCGGTCGGGTTTGTTATGCTAGAAATTAGTGTAGTGGTCGGCTCGCCCTTTCGAATATGTTAGTTTTCCGGGTTCGTCATTTTTCTTCTACACAAACGCCTACATACGCGCCTACGAGAGTAAATTGTGTAAATTGTATGAATTTGTGTCGCAATCGTTGTCAAATATATTAACTCTAATAAAGCCTAGTTGTCATTTAATACATAGTCCATTTCAATTATGCTTCGTTACTCATCCACCTTTGTCACTCGGGACACTTTATTGCATAAATCAAATCTATAAAAGCAAGTATATTGTCTGGTATTGAACAACAAGGGATATGGGCTGTAGAACTAAATCGGAACGATTTTGTTAAAATGACATATTCATTTTTTCTCCTATACTTTTTTTATAATAGTAATTCCTATTTAGAATAAACTCACGCGCATACCCCAGGTTTCATACATTTTGTTGAAGGTGAAATATAGGGTTTTAAATGTTCATCTAGAGCTTATCGCAAGTACTTGTTTCTTTTTAGCTATAGTTTGACTGGAGTAGGATAGCAGTGTATGCTTTAATTAAATTTAACATTGGCATGAATCACTCACCTGTCATACCTTAACGCGATAAATATGAATCACTCTTTGAAAACGAAAAACTGACAACATTTCTTTTAACCATGTTGGCCTGGGGTGTACTAAAGTAGCACAAAAATTTGGACCACTGCTTAACCCTGGCATGATCGTAAAACGCTACTAACCTGGTTTAAATGTGAATCTGGAGTTTCTGGATCTCTGATTTTCCGGCAGGTATTAAGTTGTTGGATCCATACCCCATATTTTGATCTCGTTGTAAATGAGTTGTGGATCCAACATATTTTTCCTGAATGGCGCCACATAACCATACATACTATGCAGTGTTGCGGTGCCGTAAAACCCAATCAATCAATTAATCTTTTAATCATCTATTCAGAATTACAGAAGAAGTGTTATTTTGTTGGATGACAAATTTATCTCAAGAGGCATCATTTGAATATAATCATATGAAACCTTAACATATCAGTACCTGATATATCTTACCTCGTTGGAGCTTAATAAAAGGTGAATAAGTTTCAACCCGGAATACGTTATAAAACTTGTAAAATGTAAAAGTATTATTTCCATATAATTTCGAAGAAGAAGAGTTTAAAAGTTCGCTGTATAAAACTCTGTAAAAATCAGAACCATCGTGGGGTGGGGTCTGATTTGTGACAAGAGTAACCATTTGTAAAACACTTGTAGATGCTCTGTAGATGAGTGTACTTATATAATACCTTCCTATTAGCCCTTTCGGTTAGGAGCAGAACATATTTTACAGTTTCACTATATAAGTCATTGTCAAAAGGACACCAATGGGATGTGGCCTAATCCTACCCTAAGTGTTTACAATCCGTATTAGAAATATGCAACCTGTTGGATATATGCACAAAAAGGTCAGTACTCAAATACAAAGCAGTATGCATGACATTTAAACAAAAACACATCAACCACATTTGTTTTATCGACTGTATTTGTTTCCCGTTTCAGAATTCTAGCTAACAATACTGTTTATAGCAATATCTGCCCAACTTAAATCTTTCAACTTATACACTCGTTTTGATAATTCGAATAAGATGGCCAGGGCATTTTAGATGAATAGTAATAGTTTACTTATAACTGATTATCAACAAATCATCATAAAGAGTAAACAGGGCATGGCTACACTAAAATACAATGTTTATCCATATGTTTTATGGGAAATTATAAAATGGAACGGCTGGAAACGAAGCTATTAAGATATCGAAATTGTCATTTCGAAAAAAAAAGAAAAAGGAAAAAAAATAACAGACATAATCGGAGAAACATATATATATATAAAACTCATCAAATGACGATATTTATCATATGGAATATTTCCGATGTAAAGCTTACTGATAAAACATTTCTTTCTAAAATGAATGGTTCATAAATGGCATAAAATATCCCGAGTGCGTAATCGAGTTTAGATTAAAACAGTTTTAATCTTTATGAGAAGTTATTTACTTAGACAATATTAACAGAACAGACTTCCTCAAAGATTGTTAAATTTTTGCTTAAATTTTAACCGCTTTTTAAATGATATCATAAACGTAGATGTAATTGCAGCACGTCGCTTTTTACTGAATATCAATTCAATTTGATTAGTTTTATGCACACAACTTCGTCTAAAAATTTATTAACACTAAACAAAGTACAAACATATATAAATATTTCAGTCTATGTCATATACAAGGTATTGTCTCTACATTTGTTAAATGATAATTCGAAAAACATTTCAACGTGGTTTGTAAAACACTTGTTTGCTGAAATGGGACACATTTACTTTGGTGTATGGATTTCATATCCCTTACGGACATACATTTGTAACAAGAATATCGAAAGTCTAAGCAATAAACACCATATGGCATATTATTCAAGGACCATTACTCTTAAAGATAAGGTCAGACTAAACATTCCAACCTACGGTATGCGTTACTGATGCGGACAAGTTGTGTTTTAAAATCCTCAGGGAATTTTGATGAATTGATTGCGTGAATCATGAACAAATTGTACCTCTGTTGATATACTGGGAAAGTACGTTGTCATAGAAAATGATGTAATCAGGCAGTACAACTGCTTTCAAATCCTGCATATGATTGAATTAGGTTGATTGTTATTGCGGGTGTGTACAGCCTGCTTCAAATACCCCTCGGCCTATCGTATGGAATACAGCCTGAGTGTTGTTTCGCAACTCAATTGTGATTTTCTCGCCGTTTTATTTACACACTCGGGTCCAGTGTTCTAACACAAGTTCTAATCAAACCCAGATGTGGTCTGATCACCGGGGATGGTCGTAAGAGTTATCTCTTAAATAAATAACCTCAGTAGCATATAACCGTATTTTGTATAAGAGTCAATCATTAATACGCTGAGTCGTTTAAATGTACATGTGTTTAAAAGAAGCTCAGAAAAATAGGGTAAAATGCATTTTTGAGCTGAAAACCAATCATTATAATACTTACCCGACCTTTGTTTTAAACAAAAATGTTGAATACCATAACATCGTAAAACCTCCTCTACTTCGATCATCTAATTAAATTCATTCTTCTAAAAGGACGTAAAAATTAAAATGACTATTAAACATAACTGTAGTGTCTTTAAACGACCTCACAAAAATGCTGTTGGTAGTATATTTGGTTTTTCACCGACCGCCATGATACATACATACAGTACTTACCTCTTGTTAAAATTCTTTGTTAATTTATGAATTCGTAAATAAGAACTTCATAGGATATGTTAATGAAACACTTAAGAATTTGGACGTTCTTCGATTACGAAGTACATGCGAAAATGACGTTAGCACGAAGTTTAATAAGCCCCGCGGGCGACATTTACACGAAGATTTTCCAAGATAGACATGTACAGTTTTTATTTGTCATTACAGCCGTCATTATACATCAAAGAAGAATAAGAAAAATATACGAACGTCCGTACGACGTTGAATAAAACCGAGCATAGGTCTGCCGTCTGAAGACTCTGTTCATTAACTTGCATCAACTAAACTTAAAACTAGAAATGTGTTCACGGACACGGATGCCCCAACTAACGCCGCTCTGTCACAGAATGATGTAACTAGCAAAGGGGTATAGCTATTGTATGAAGGAATCCCTTCATCAAGGACCATCTACACAAGTTGTCCTGTTATAAGAAATGAGTGGGGAAAAATATATCCATATCATCAATAGGAATTAACATGAAAAATAACCTATTTTAAACTGGAGACAACAGTCGCATTCTCTTCTTTTTTTTGAAATCAGAGATGCTCTGCAACCAATTTTTCATCGTGTTTACATTTACCCATAAACTGATATGCCATATGTAGATCATGACATAATCATCCATTTAAAGGTTTGTCACCCCTGATCAAATGAATTTAATCCGTCAAATACTCTTATCGCAGCAAATTGTGGAAGAACGTCTACCTGAAGATATGCTGGCAGGTTAAAAAGAAAAATGGCATGCCATTAAGTGCTATCACAAGCCCATATACGACAATTAATGTATACACATGTAACCGATTATGACCAAAGAGAAAGAAGGCCTCAGAATATACTAGGGTTTTTTATGTATATCTGTTGTGATTGAAATGTAACCAAAGAGAAAGGACAAGTAACCGGTTGTAACCAAAGAGATAGAAGGAAATAGATAATACAGTAGAATTTTTAAAATTTGGTATATATCTGTTGTGGCTGAAATGTACATGTAACCAAAGCGAAAGAACAAGTAATCGATTTTAAGCAAGGAAAAAGAAGGACTCAGAAAATACAGGAGAGTTTTTTTAAAATTTGGTGCATATCTGTTATGGCTGAAATGTAACCAAAAGGAAAGAACAAGTAACCTGTTGTAACCAAAGACAAAGAAGGAAACAGAAAATACAGAGGCAGTTTATATTATCAAATCAAAATTGGTGCGTTTTAGTATATGTTGTCAGGGAAAAGTTACAAAAGAGAAAGCACAAGTATTGTCATTTTGGTTTGAAGTGGCACTCATTACTGTTCGGAAACAATCGTAAGCTAGTTCGGGTGTTTGCG
>JAULCC010379320.1:0-11495 GCA_032358795.1 Nuttallia obscurata | reverse complement strand
GTGATACTAGGATACTTTTCATTGGTTGCTAAAATAACTATTAAGTATGATACTTAATTCAGTTGACGCACGGTGAGGGTCATAATTCTAGCTATGAATGATACTGAAATAATTGATATGATACTAAATTATTTAAGTATCACATCAATTATTTAGGTATCATATCAAAGACGGATATTTAACCCTAACCGTACGTCATAAGGGACTCTATGTTACATGATTATTTTAATTATATTTCGTAAATGATTCTAGATATTTAAATTACAGATCTAATTTATAACTAGACATTTTCTAGTCACAAAGGATTTGAGCAAATACACGTGATTTAATAATCATTTGATGAAACTACTAACGAAAGACAAAAGAGGGGAAGCTAAAAAAAAAGGGCACAGCAACCTCCCCCCTCTTAAATTCATAGCGTATTTCTGAAATTATAACTTTTTTAAATCGGTTCAGCACATAGCATTAAAGATAGTGACCATATTAGGTTTTATCACATGACTTTGCTTATTTCCGGTGTAATATAATCATCACGTATTTTCTTATACAAACGACACGTTACATATAAGAACCGATTTACCCGACCTTTATATTCATCCGCGGTATCGTTTACATAATAAATCTAACTGTTGCCTTGAAGTTAAAAATTAGCTATTTCATTAGTTAAAGTTTTAAGTTTTATGCAGTTTCGAATTTTAGACAGGGTTTGATAGACCTTTTCCCACTAAAATGTGGATCTACCTTTTTGGCTTATGGCTACGATAGCGTCGTTATTTGGTCAAAGTCATACTTTAAACATAGCTAAATGGGATTTCAAGCCTTTATCTTCCTTTATTACTGTGTCATGTGATAAAAAGAATAGCAGATTCATTTTCACATTATATAAAATTTTATTAGACTCGTCCTGAAACCTTAACAGAGGCTCGCTTAATAAAGATTCCTGGACTCGTCTTATAAAATTTTATATATAGTGAAAACTCATCAGATATCCTCTATATACACAATTAACGTCTTATTTTAATTTCAATTAACCACAAATATATCAGTGATAAATTTTGAAATCAGAAATCAAACGTGAAGAACGTGAAGACATTTTGTTAATCCACATAACATCCACACAAAAAATTCACTTTGTAAAATTAGCAATAATGTTTTCTTTTTTTTTTCAAGGTCCAGATGAAGTTCGTCTGCAGTGGGACCCTGACCATAGTCCATGTGGCGGGAAACTCGAAAGGCGAGCGATACAGCTCGGTCTTCGCGGACATATATTGACCCGGTTCAACCAGGAATGGATAATGCGCATAGAAGACGTCACTGATTTTGTGAGAGAACAACACGCGTTTGTAAGAGAAGGTAAACTTGAGAAACTCGTCACGCCACGAGAGAGGGTGTATGTTCCAAACGATACAAATGTTTGTAAACATATCAGACTAGACGGATTTGGTAGCGGAAGGAAAGTCGAAGGAATGTATAGCATTTTCAATGATTCAAGAACAGAACAGGGAAAAGAACGTGAAGACAAATCCGACTTCTCAGCCACTGAAGGCGCATGCGGCTACGGCCTGCCAGACAGACGTGATACCGGTTCTTTAGATACAAAAATAGGCTCTCCTAACGATGTTATCATAAGTCTTGGCGGTGCCTTTAATCCTGTCCATACACGTCATATCGAGGTCATGGTTGAAACTAAGAAGTGGATTGAAGACAATACTGACTTTAATGTATGTGCAGGTGTGCTAGCCGTGGCCCCGGATGCCTATGTCAAAAGAAAATGTAAGAAAACCAATCAGCGATGTATTACAGCTGATCATCGAATCAAAATGTGTGAAATCGCATGTAAAGAATACGATTGGTTGGAACCATGTCGCAAGCCAGCTGGATCAGCTAAGCAAGGTGGAGAGGAGGTACGAAAGCAAATGGGAAGAATGATCGAAAAAGTAGTGGTAATAGTCGGAGCAGATAGAGCTGTGAACAAAGTCGGCAAGGCGAAATGGCACACGGAAAACGGAAATATGACTGTGTGTATTGGTAGGATAGGAGAAACAAAAAAGATTCAGGAATTATTTGACGAAGATCTAAAAAATGGAAAAGTAAAAAATGCAAGTTTTTTTTTCGTGTCCAAAGAACTGGATAATGTTAGTTCAAGCGAAATAAGAAGGAGACTGGCTGATAATGGTGCAAAGGACGATGAAAAAGAAACTGCGATTGGTAGCCTAGTTGAACTGGGATGGATGCAACCGGGTGTCGGGAAATATATTTTACAGAATGAGACAGATCTTTATATTGCATAAATTTGTATTTGACTATATTACCTTTTGCATTAAATGCAAACAACTGTTATGTAACAAGTGGTACTTAGTAGTAAACACGCGCAGTGTAGTTTTTCAGGGATGTGACTGTCGAACGTCATTGTACTGATTATCAATTTGAATACTCGAGTACTCTCATTGTTTAGCTCACCTGATTGCACAGGTGAGCTTTTAGGATCAGTGGATGTCAATCTCTTGTCGTCCGTCCGTTCACATTTAGTTCGTTTACAGGCCTGATGCAATCTTATTCAGACTTAGATATATATGTAATGTGTATGACTATATATTCTCGGACGAGTTCGATTATGGACCAGGTCGAACCAACACTTCCAGGGTTATTGCTCCTGGTGTAACAAAAATGCAATGTCACCGTGTTTACGCACTATACAGTTTATTTCTTGAGCAATCAGAACGAAATATAAATGAAATGAGTTTGATCACAAGTTCTTACATAGGTTAAACTCTTGGCCAGATTGAACACAGTTTATTTGAGTTATTGCCCTTAAACAGTCGGTCGCATCAACAGTTCAATGTTAAGCATAAGTATAAGTATTACGAAAACTTTTATATCCAAATGGGAAAAGTATCTGCAACACTTTATCAAATATGTAATTAGTTGCTGTTGAAACATTACATTTGAAATGTGTTTTAATTATCTATGCAGACACAGTTGGTCACAGTTTTCGAGGGCCGAAAACATTGGGCGTGATATCGAAGGGTCGTTGTCGTTTCGACTCCCACAGCACCACATGTATTGTCATCTTACAGGTTAATTTCACGACTATATCTACGTAGAAATAAAGGTCCAAAGTTGTTACGTAATTGGTAAAGCTGATTCGGACCTACCCAACATTGATCGATAGGGTTATTGCTAGAGTGTGTATTGTATGCACAATTTCCAGCTCGATTAATGTAAATCATAAAGCATTGATAAATTGAAATGAATGCACAGGTCCCAGACTGATGAATGTAAATTAAAAAGCATTGGTGAATGGAAATGTATGCACAGATCACATATTGATGAATGTAATTTATAAAGCATTGGTAAATGCAAATGTATGCACGGGTCCCGGATTGATGAATGTAAATTATAAAGCATTGGTAAATGGAAATGTATGCACAGATCACATATTGATGAATGTAATTTATAAAGCATTTGTAAATGCAAATGTATGCACGGGTCCCGGATTGATGAATGTAAATTATAAAGCATTGGTAAATGGAAATGTATGCCATAATGATGCCTCGTACCGCACGGCATAAAACATTGAAACTATACGGTATATTAGACCATTGACAATATATGGCATATAAGACCCATGACAAAATATGTCATTGTATGCCATAGACAAGCATGGAACATTAGGGTCATTAGACAATTGACAAAATTAGGGATATTAGGTAGTTGGTCATATATAAGGGATATTGGGTCATTAGAAAAGTCGGGATATTAAGTACATGTAATGGTACAGGGTATTAGGTCACTTGCAAAATACGAGAGAACAAGCCATTAGCAAAGAACAGGATATATGGCCATTCACAATATAGGAGATATAAGGCCATTCAATATATTACTGAATAGAAAAAACACTTTTTTGTTCAGTATATATAAGATTAAACGATAATTTCATACAGACTCGGAATTATGAACTTTGTAACTCACCAAGGGTCGACAGCTTTTATGTAAACAAATGAATCTTTTTGACTAGGGATGGCTCAAATTAAAAAAAATAGCAATGACTCTTTAGAAATCAGATACTTTTGCTAAAACTTGTAATACATGTAATGTTCCGTGAAAAATTGATAAGTTTTTTCAAAACACTAATAGATTGTGTTATGTAAGCAATGTACTGAAATGAGAGTGTCCTTACACACCAGTCTTGGTCATGTTTTCATGATTTGCTATAAGCATTCAATTGTAATGCTTCAAACAAGTTTTTGTACTAAGGTAAACTTTGTATAACAAACCTGTATATATTTATATACCTCCTTTTGTAATTTTTCAATTAAAAGGCGCAAAAACAAGAAATATTAAAATGTACCAGTTAATTTAACAGTGTTGATGCATAATGCAGGACGTGTCATTCCCTCTTATATGGTCATGCAAGATGGTTATTCCCTCTTATATGGTCATGCAAGATGGTTATTCCCTCTTATATGGTCATGCAAGATGGTTATTTTCGTTCCGGAGGTGATCTGATACTAGCAGCTGCGGACAACTGGTGCCATAATGAAAACTCCCTGGGCGGAATGCATTCTAGTACACACTTCTCCAAATATAGCTCACACATCTGGACGAATGAAAGGGTGTACTAGAGAGTGCCTAGTGTTTAGTGGTCTGAGCGATTCTTTTCAATTCTCTTCATTTCTTTACACTTTTAAAAGCTCATCAAACTTTGCAGGCACTGATCTTACAATGTATTCTGGTGTGATGACTGTTGATTGGAACAAAACGTCAATCTTATTTCAGAGGTTTGCCCAAGAGCAAAGGCTTGCATATAAACATTTTGTATAAAACTAAAAGAGTGGCCAGAAATGCAATATATATTATTATGAAGTAATTTTCTAAACGATATTTTTCCTTTTTTATAAGAAAAGTTATTGTATTAAGGCAACATGATGAAAATTGAAGTACATTTTGGGTAGTGGTCTTTTCCATATGTTGATCTACAAGAAACCACCTAGAAGGCATTCACCACAACTAAACCCATCAGTTGAATTAGTAGATCTGGATCGACCAGAAACCAAGTCTACGAAAATAATCCGCTTTCAGGAAAATCTATGCAACCTGAGAGAAGAAATATGATCAGCATGTGTGATTTAAAATGGTCATCATGGGCTGTATTTCAGACACATATTCAGGAAGACACATTTTATGAACCTGCTAAAATTGTTTATTACCCCATTATTTAGCTCCTATATCTGATTTTATCACTGTGTACTGTTAAGTTTTTTCTTCTACTCTAAAACCTTCCTCTTAACTTCGGGGAAAATCCAGAGTATTTATACAATATGAGACAGTTTCTCAGTGACTATATTTTATCAAAATCTCAATCTAAACTTGTTCATGCCATTTATTATCATAATTCTTAAACTTTCTCTCTGGCTGCCAACTTCCTATTTGCCAATCTATCTATCCACTGACCTCTCAAGACCCCCCCCCAAAAAAAAACAACAAAAAAACCCAACAACAAACAAAACAACAACAAACAAACAAACAACAAAACAAAAACCAAACAAACAACAAAAACAACAACAACAAAGGATACCCCGACTTTTATATCCGCTGACCGTAACATCCCACCCTAATCAAATGTTCCTCTCCAAATACGGAGAAAGCTGGTCAGTGTGACCGACAGTATCCTTCCAGTTTTGTCCTCTGAACAATCAAGATTTATGATGCTCCCTGTCGACAGACAGGCTCTCTGCTCTGCTCGCAACACTGTGACCGGCAGTAGCCTTCCAGTTTTGCTCACTGAACAATCAAGATTATTGACGCTTTTGCTGACAGACAGGCTCCTTTGTTTACCAACACCCTGCTCTGCTCTGCCTGGCATCTCTTGAATAGCATTTCACCAAGAATATGTTTAATGCTAACAAACACAATTATTTCACACAAATACTGTTTGAATTCAAACGTAACTGAAACCTACATGTATGTCAAAACACAACAGTACACAACATTAGTTCGTATAAAAGAGCAAATGCATTCTTTAGGTCAGTCTATTTGGCCAGTTGTGTGTTGCTAATAAAGGCTCTTGAAATAGCTTGGGCTTATCCAAATGAATTGCAATCAGTGCTACCAATGCTTGATGGACTAGTGGATGGTGGGATGTATTTCATGATGAGTCCCTTTGCTGGGATTGGACACATGTATGGTTGGGTTGAAACAGTTGTTTGCAGAATCTAATGACAGAGCTTTGCATGTAAATCTCATGCTTCATGAGGTGTTGAATAACATGTTTCTTTTACAGCTGAGAGCATGGGCGAAGTAAAAATCTAGATTGATTCCACTCGATCTGCTTTAACAGATAATCTCTATTGTAGACATCTCTGGAAGTGATAGCAGTAATGGTACTGAGATTAAAGACTTGACTGGTTCTGAAATGGTTCTGTTGAATGAGTCGTTCAGATATGAGGATAGGTTAATGTCTCCGCTCTCTAAATTCTGGGATGACTATCTCACAAATGTTTCATTGCATATAAAGGTCTTTCTAGCCGCCTCAAAACATGGTATCAGGAGTTCTTACCAGGATGCTAAGACAATGCATCTGCCATTTTTGTTTGCTTCAAATAGATATGTCTATTCCAGATTTATGACATACATGGTGTTGAAAATGAACCGCCTTCCGGATCAAGTGACTGAGACTTTTGCTGGAGGTCAATTTGTTGCTAAACTAACAAAAGCTACATTCAATGCAGTGTGGTTAGACTATGTGCTTGTGGTGACTGAAAATAAGGTTTGAAATCTTCTGGTGGCATAATTGATTTAACACACAACGACAGTGCATTAGCACGGTGGTTTCTATCTAGACCAATAACAGCAAAATATGCTATAGCATTTGCAAATCGCAAACATTAATTCTGCTAAACATCACACAGACACTCCATTCCACACTTGTGCATATAATAATGCTGTCAAACAGATGTTGACCCTATATAAAAATGAAATATTTAATGATATTTTCTCTCTTTCCTCACTCCCTGAAAGACTAGTAAACATGGCAACAGGGTTGGCAGCTCTGTCTGAGGTTAAGATTAGCCTGTGAAATTCTCATGCCATTGGAAAAAAGTTGCTGCTCAATTTTGCAAATGAAAGATTCGTTGCCGAAAAAGACCAGTCAGTAAGGAAATCATTCTTTGATCCCTTGCCAAGGGCAAACATTTAAACTATGGGTTCCCAAGTCTGTTGAATTGAGGGGGGGGGGGAAAGATAACCTTGGCTGTTAGAAATTTATGCATTACAAGAGGTCCCCTTGCAAGAGTTCTATCATTTGAAAATGCCACGGTTCTGCTTAGTTTGTTCACCGACGACGTTAACTAAAAAGTCAGACTTTCTTGACAAACTAATGATTTTTTTTTTGGTGTTCCAGAGGGCGTTGATTGCATTGAATTTGATGGGATGGCTATTGTTCAAATATTACAACCTTCATCGCGTAGAAAATACCAACAAATGGCTGCAGACATTTGGAGATACTTACTGTCGTGCAATAAGGGTATTCCAAATGTGCACGTTGTGTTTTATAGGTATGTGCCCTATAGTCTTTAGACACAAACTCGTAAAAGACGAGGAGAATTCCTTTGCACAGGACCATTTTCTAACCAACCAAACATGCAAATTGGTGACTGAAAAAGTTTATTGACAAATAGCAAAGTCAAAGATGAGCTGAAAAAACTCGACACAGAAAACTTGACTTTACACGCCCATGACATTCTTGGATATTATCTACTTTTGTTTGTCGCTGGTGGTATAGGTCAGAAGGCTTTTGAGACTTATCAGTTTGTCTGTAGTATTTGTTGAGATCCTTCATTCAGATCAAAAAGAAGCAGATTGTAGTATGATTTTTCATGTCTGCTTTGGGTGCAAATATCATTATAGTTGTAGGACCTGACACAGATGTGTGTGTTCTTTTTGCACACCATTTAGGCCAGTTCGGTGTTAAAAACATATTCTTCAAAACAGGTCGTAAAGGGACGTTTTCTGATCGCACCAGGTATGTACCAGTTCAGTCTGTAGTAAAGCTGTCCAACCATAACTGGCAAGCATATTGTTACAGGTACTTATATGGCACTGGAAAAAAGAGGTTTCCAAGTCATGACCAAATCAGCCAGTCAGTTGCATGATCAAGGAGAACTTGGAAAACAGCCTTTACTGATACCTCAGACAAAGGATGCGGCTGGAGTATGCGTTGGTCTGCTCTATCTTTGGTCAAAGCAACTATGTGCATTGCGAACAAGAGTTTTGCTAGCAAAAACAAAAGTTATACCTAGACAACTGCCCCTACAAATAACGGTTTTATGGCACACTTGCTGCGTTGTTTATACAAGCTCCTGATATGGAGACAAGCTGTAGCCCCACCAACATTGTCTGGTTCATTAGACTTTGGATACACTGTTGGTGTCCACTCAGGTCTTTATAAACCACAGATGTTGACCCAGGCTGTAGCTGCCCCTGAACTACTGAGTGATTTTGTTTGTGCATGCAACAATTCCTGCGATAATAAATGCATATGCTCTTCTAATGATCAGCCTTGTACCAAGGCATGTGATAACAAAGGGTCTATGGCAGACAAAAGTACATGCCAAAATTTGTTAACTGTTCTTGCAAATATAGAATCAGATGATGAAAAAAGTCTAATTGCTTAAAAGTGTTTTGATATACTTTAACAAATGCAGTATTTGAAAATAAAATCCATTAACAAATGGTCAAAACGAAAACAGAAATGATATAAAATTTCGGAATTAATTGCATACACCCATGTCATTCCTTATTGCATTCAAAATACATGCAATAATGGCGGCTATCTTGAAAGACATCTTAGATTTTATGAATATTCATATTGGTATGTTATTTGACATATTTGTTCAAGCATAGACAGTTTCATAATACTACATACTGATTTCACTTAAGTAGCTTTTCTTTAACAAAATCCTAAAAAGTTTTGTTTGCAAAGTGTAAAATAACACAATAATCTGAAAACTTCTAAATCAATGTGATTTATGTAATGACCAGAATGAAGGTACACCTGCCTTTCTTAATAAATTAGTGAATTATGGAGAAAATTTACCCTAAAAAGTAGAAAACCCCTCATTTTGACTATTAAACATAATTCAATTACATTTAAAGTGTTTATTCTTGCACATAAACCAGGAAAATAATGGACAAAAATCAACAAAAAATACATTTTTGCCACAAAATACTAATTTAAGGTCGTACTATACTGTGTTACTCATCTACGATATAGTTTAATCTCTATATAGCGTTTTGTGGTAGGCTCTGTGCGTTATATTAAGAGGCAACTTAAGTAAAAAGGCCAATTCTAATGTGTCCTTTACGACGGGTGCGTAGAGGCCCTCCCTTCCATTGTCCCCACACCTTAAATCCCATGATATTAAACGAAATCGTACTTCTGTCTTTCTACATGCTATCTGGCACGGTATTAGGTACTTTGTATCACTCCCATCTTAGTTTGTACTATATTGAGTTCACAAGCTTGAAATATCTTAACCCTCACCAATGCATTGAAGCACTTACTGACTACTTATTATCCTTCAACAACGGAAATAATATTAGTGTCAAAAATGTAACAATAAACCTAGCTAGTAATCGTTCCTGCACTTTTAAACACCACCTTATACCATTCATAAAAATGCTGCTCAAAAAAGATTTGAAGAAGAGTCATAATAGACACAAAAAGTACACGTGCCTTTTGTATTGCGGGCATTTTATATGTCACCTAACCGGGCCCTATGCATGCATGTGCACGTATTTCCCATTTCAGACTTAAACCACATACATTGCCGTCACCTAGCCGTGTGTAGTTGTGTACCAGTGGTTTTATCGACTAATATAGTCATCTCGCTGGACCGTAAATCCACGTCATTCACGTAGCGCGAATATTTTCCATCCCACACTTGTTTTACTCCTTTATTCCCTTCGAGAGAATTTATCCGATTAAAATTTGTCAAGTTTTTTTTTTCTCATTTAGTGCAGAAGTATTGAGTGTATGACTAATGATATTTGAATCGTTAAGGCCTCGTTAGTTTATACAGTTATCTCGGCAATCTGATAATTACCGGGCCAGTGAAAGTTGACATATTTTGTTTTTATGAGGGAAATACCTAACCCCGAAGTGTCTGTTGATGTTAATGTTCAGGTGATTTTCCGATGTCATTCGCAGCGTGGAAGTGAAACACTCAGAAGCTTTTTATACGCTGAAGGTAAAGGACACATTATCGAGCGTGTGTGACATTACTTCTGTTACTTACTGTTTATCTCGTGATACGGGAATATATTCATAACAATTGATCTGATCTACCGGTCTTTAAAACAACACCAGGAAAATGTCCAGACGATTACCGTAAGTTGCACGTTGTTTATATGACTGTTTTTAAGTCAAGTGAATATTTTAATATTTTTGAACAGATATTTGAAGAAACGATGGGTGTCGCTTCCTTTATCTGTACTGAATAATTCAGAGCATTGTCGGAGCTGTAATATTTTATCATTGCGGCTGTTTCAATTTAGATGTACATTTGAAAGACAAATATTGAATTAATCAGCATACGAATTTTACTTTCTCATTGTGTGTTGTATTACACAATCCAGTGTTAATGTTCCGTATTAGGTACAAATACCAAAGGCTAGACTTGTGAACGTAGGTAACAACTGTGATATGCATGGCGGTTACTTTAAAGGGATACTTCCTATAGTAATATTGTTGAAAGCATCATGGTGTTTTTGCGTTTCCTTTACTCAAAACACTTATCGGGAACATTTTAATTTTATACTGAATAGTTACAAGAATTATTCCGTCTATTTTGAGGTATAATAGTTAGGGTATTGAAATGAGATTAGATCCTATTTGCTATACAGTTTAAACACTTGTTGATTGACGAGAATGTGACAGGAAAGTTTAAACACTTGTTGATTGGCCAGAATGTGCCAGGAAAGTTTAAACACTTGCTGACTGGCCAGTATGTTGCAAGAAAGTTTAAACACTTGCTGACTGGCCAGTATGTTGCAAGAAAGTTTAAACACTTGCTGATTGGCCAGAATGTGCCAGGAAAGCAGATCCTCATTTGACCTCTCCAGACATATCGGCATTGATCAGAGACAACTATTTTATGACCTAAATCAAAAGTGGCCCATACTTATTCCATAATTAAAAAGTTTTATTAGATTAGATAAAAAAGAGAGAAATGTTGGCAAAACTGCATATCATATGACAAACTGATTATATTTGTTCTACATAACCCGGAAAAAAATGAGCAAAACTTGTTTGCATGTCTGGTTTTGATACACCAACAATGACGTTTTTGCTAACCTCTAGAATGGGAAAGTTTAAATTTTGAAGAAGAGAGTTTACACAAAGTGCACACACTTATGTTTGTTTGTTTGTTTAATTTATGTCACTTTCTGCCAGCTAGGGCTAATGGACGTCCCAGAGAGAGGGAAGCGGATAC
>JAULCC010379210.1:0-11496 GCA_032358795.1 Nuttallia obscurata | reverse complement strand
TGGAACTTGAGACACTTTTTAAAATTACAAATCTAACCATGCAGTCAGCTTGCAGAAGTTCGGTGGTTCTAACCAGGTGTGCATGTGGTCTTTCTTTACTATGCAAATGTCAAAAGATGGAAAAACAGATGGAGAGTTCGCCAAAAATTCTGAACTGTGTTGTACGACTTAAAGGTCCCGACCGTGCCTCTTCGAACATCTATACTTATTCGATTTCAGTGTTACACTGTATTTGAATATTACCGGTGTTCAAGCACATACCACTGTTGCGTGCATGGATACTGTACTCAAAAGTTTTGCGTCAAGTGTTAAAAAAAATAACAAAAAATAAAATAAAAATAGAAATGTAATAATAAGTCTTGCTACATCTACAAATTTAAAAATGTGCACATGTATGCAGAATACATGTCTCTTCAAATATTTAGTGCTGGTATTACTTAAAATGGTAATACTAGAAATAAATGCTAGCAATAACGAAAGGTTTTACTAACAAGGTTTCATTTTATTTATATTTCTTGTGAAACATGATATTTCGTTAGATTTTGGCGTGTCATTAAAGCGGAAGACCATATATGGTAATGACTGCGAAAACAGGAAATAGCAATTAGCGTTTCCAAGAGGCCCAGTGAGTATGTTGTCATCGTAGAGTATGTTAACATTGTCGTAGCATTTCTAAATGTTTAGATATCAAATTAGTGTAGCAGTATATATCTGTAGCAGCCTATACTGAATAGAAATTCCAACAACACAACATCTCCATAAAAATCCATCATTTCTTACACTGAAAATAATGAGCGTATAAAAGACATTTGAAAAATAAATGACGCTATTTAAACTACCTTAGAACTGTACACAACGAACTAGGTATATATTTCCTGTAATTTAGACCTAGATACATTCCATATACATGTATAGTAAATATAGTGGTTTCATAATGCGTTTGCCTTGTGCAAAGGAACCAACATTGGATGCTTTAAATGCACAATTTATCAAATAACATTTAAAATGCAAACTATAGGGCTGTTTATATTTCAAATCATTCACCAATATCAATTGATCTATAATTGTTAACTTCTGTAAACTTTGTACACATATTGTTTTGTTTTTTTGTCACACGTGTATCTTTATAATATAACAAGGCATTTCGAAGAAAAAGGGTTTGTTTATTTTTCATAACTGTTAGATCTACTTTGAGTTTCAATTTACAAGTCATTTTAGACCTAGCGACGCATTCGAAGGAAGGGAGGCTACTCATACATGACTGTTTATGCAGACGAAAGTTTGCTACATAATGAACTCCTCTTTACTGTACAGTTCGACTGACCACGAACTACAGGAGTCTTTGGCTGCACTTAAACAGGCTACTATAGTTGAAAATATACAACTTAGTAATAGAAACCCTTCGTTTACCAGTAGTAAAGAATGCAGGAAAATCAAAACAAGGTATGTTTACTGTCATGTGTGCAAAGGAATGGTGGGTGGGGTAAAATTATAATTTTGTTTAGAAATCAAATGTTTACATAGAGCTATTTGAGAAGAGTATGTAGATCTACCTAAATGCCAATTTATTTATTTTGAACTTGTATTCTTTTGTGATATTTACTTAAACCCAACAACTCGATACCATAATTATATTGACTTTACTTCTAGTTTAGTAGGTACGACATGTCTATTGGGCGAATATGTATTTTTCGACTCCAAGTTGTTTGTCACTCGGCCAATTGTTTCTCCAAATATTGGGTGATTCTGATGAATTTTAAAATCTAGGCAGACGACAGTTTAAGCAGAGTGAGTCAGGTGACATTGTTCGAGCGGACTGGCTGGATGGGGGTAGGTGGCATAAGGCATTTGTGTTCATGCCATTAATATGGAATCTCATCTAAATTAAACTTGCCACAAATAAACCCCACAGCCGTGACAGGACGGTGTTGTGTCACTTAGATTCATGAGTGTAGCTATAAGGTTGAGGTTATAGTTGCAACAAATATGAATTAACTTGTTCCTTAAGCCTGAATATGTGTACAATTTATCTTTTTCGTATTTTAAAATGTGTAGTGCCTTTTGCACTTTTACCAAATTCTAAAAATTGCTTATCCTTACACATTAAACCGGTTAGAAATAAAGGTACTGTAAGAGGTTGTCCAGTGATCTTAATGTTTAAAATCATACAATGTTGAGTGCTATATCGTATTTGTTCATATTAATTAAGTTTTGAATGCTTTATGTTTCTACAAACTGACTGTGTTAACTTTCTCACGAACTGGTTAAACGACTGGTTAAAAAAATCAGTGATATCTATATGTGAATGCTTTTCATGTGTGTCTTTCCATCCGTCAGAAAAAAGAGAGACGAGCTATTGTTAACTTATTTTAGAGTTGTTATCCTTTTTCTGTCTTATTCGTCATCCATGTCCGATAATTTGTCAATTTCCCACAATCACCTCCGCTGGCTCGCCACTTTGTATCGTACGCGACCAGCGCTGTACTCCAGGCGGCATGACATATGTATTCATGTTTTCGTTTTCCACCGTTGTCACGTTAGTTGTCCCTCCTACTCATGGTTCCCCGTTGCTATCGCCCGATGCTTCCCTCGGGGACTGCAGGTAGCTTCAAAATACTCGCACACTTTTGGTCAAACTGCTTCCCGCTACAATTGTGGCATCTACTCTGCTTTTTTTCCAGCAATGTTCTTTCGGACGCATAGTGACAAACCGTGTTACATGTCAAAGCGGACTACTGACAACTCTAACGGACACTTCAGGCTTCACAGACAACTTTTTCTAGTGATTCCTCAGTCTCGTAAAGGTGTGAGACAGTGAAAAACTTCTCTGGAATTTTCAACTGACCCAAGACCTCTGTATTAGTAGTCCTGTGCGTTACCACTTGACCACAACTACACTCATTTCAGAGTTTAT
The DNA here is from genome assembly GCA_032358795.1 of Nuttallia obscurata. NCBI lineage: Eukaryota > Metazoa > Mollusca > Bivalvia > Cardiida > Psammobiidae > Nuttallia > Nuttallia obscurata. The sequence goes on along the minus strand of JAULCC010379210.1, from coordinate 8,582 downwards.
TTTACATTTAATCTGCGGATTCCGAGTTAAATCATGTAATTATTGTGAAAGCACAACCTGCATGTGTGAGCTTTGTCATGATCAAAGCGCTGACTTGTAAATTTGATCATCCATGTGCATGGAAATCAGTCTGTTTCGAACATTATAGCCATTTGAATGACACATCAGAAATATTCAGAGAAAAGATTCAACCATTATCTTGATAAATGTATATAGAAGTAGAAATTAAATCATCGTGTATACCTAATCCAATGTACCTAAGACGGATCTTTCAACACTTTTGTCGTGAAATTTTGAAATGTCTGCTCAAGTTCTAAAATAGTATATCCATGTTGGAGTGTTTTGACAGATCCAATTGATTGGAAATTTGGTGCAATAATGACAGGATGTGCATTTTTATTGTCTTACATATGCGTATAGGGTTGTGCAAATACATTTCACCAATCTCGGCGAAAAATACTCTCTTGAACCACTACATGATGTCATCTCCAACGGGAATAAATGATATTTGGTTTTAGGCCTCGCACATACCAAAATTCATGCATATACCGTACATTGTACATAATTCAAAATATGGTAAATGTTTTCAGTCTTTTTCGGAATAAATATTAGTGAATGCGGAGGAAAATAAGAATTAATTAAAAAAAAACTTAGTCGGAAAATCCCATGTTCACCACCTTTTTACTATAATACTTTGGGGTTGTCTTCTGCAGCCTCGCAAGGAGTAGAAGCAGAACAATAAAACCTGTTTTGAGTGTACTACTAGCTCCTTGCTTTGTTCAATAGTATGTGATTACTGAATCATTTTTAAAATGTTTGACAGAGAGGAAATCCTGCAACAGATTGAAGCAGTAGTGGAGGACACTGTAAAAGATGTTTCAAACGATGTGTCGCCCGCGTTAACGTATGCAAGTACATCAGCGTGGAAAGATATAAGGTATCGTATGTTTTATTGATACCAACTGGACATTTGTTTGGTTTGTTCTTGTTCATGATAACGCGACTACATAGATCTAACTCAAACTTTTTATTTCTGAACATTTTCTCTCCAAATTTAACTTCTAATGTACATCATGCTTAATTATTTCAAGCGACGAACAATTTTATTTTACTGGTAGACATGTCATACTCTTACCAATTTCATGCGTTGACTTTCCGTTTGAGAAGTGTTGTTCGTAGGTTATCACATGACGTTGCTTATTTCCGGTGTAATATACGTATTTTCTTATACAAACAACACGTTACATATAAGAACAGATGACGTCACAAAATCAATAAGAAAAATCCTATTTACCTCTTGTTGTATTGTTATGTGATAAAAAGAATATCATGATCAGATTTGTTTTCACTTTATATAACATTTTGTCAGACTCGCCCTGGAACCTTTATTAAGCTCGCCAGAGGTTCGCTTTATAAAGATTCCTGGACTCGTCTAATAAAATTTTATATAAAGTGAAAACTCATCAGATAACCTCTTTCTATTCAAGTTCCGCGTATTTTACTACTATTTTAATTGTGGTCTTTCAAATCTATATCTGAGTAAAATGCATTGTATACGAACTTGAAAATAGCATTTTATTTGCCTGATCTAGTTATACCACAATTAATATGCCATATACAGTTGGAGGTGAAGAAAAATTAATAAAAAAATATCATTCATTTATCTAGTTTTGAGAGGAACGCTGGCCTAAAGCTAAAAGAAAACCGCCGATTTACATCTGTAAGATTTGAATCTTTGAACTCTTTCAAGAAATTCGGTAAGTAAACAAATTCACTACATATGTTTTTGACTGAATACTTTATATTCCATTTCAATCTTTATGTTATGGTGTGCTTCATTTTATTTCACTTCAGTCATATCGCGACGTCAGTTCGGAAGAAGCCGAGGGACCTCTGTATACTATGATAGGCACAGAGCGCACCAGGTAGAACCACTGACCTACCGGAAGCCCGGTGGAAGACTTCCTCGCTTGAAAAATCCGAAGTGACCAGATCGGGATTCGAAGCCACAGTGGTGAGGGGCTGAGAAATTGCAAGTCAATGACTAACCAATCGGCCTCCCTATTTTTCACTTATCAAAATTTTATTAATAATGATAAGTCTAGTGGTGGGTCTGCCTTTCCATATAACTTGGATATAACAATGGCAGGAACATACAAATGGTTGTTTTAACTCACCAGGTTTGATTGTCATAATTTTTATTCGTTAACAATTTCGTCTCTGTTGAGCGGGTGGGGCTCTGCTGTTTGAGACACTGCATATCGATAAGTGGGATATGAAGACGTCTAAGAGTTTCTGTTTTACTGAAATACATCTTCTATACTTTATACGTTGTTTAGATACATACTCTTGTTATAGGTCTGATGATGAAAGTGCTGTCAATAATGTATCGACTGGTCAAAACCGGACATTACTGCACCAAACGGTAACATAAAAAGTACTTTTACATCATTTATTTCATATTCTTGGCAAACTTATAATTACACCTGATATTCACTGAATTCTCAAATAAATATTCAGGGTAACTTAAACAAACTTCATTTGGCGGTTATTTTACACTATCAATCAGTATTGAATATCTATATTATCAAATGTTTGCTCTAAAATTTCAATCATAAAAAGAAAGAAAACGATCATACTCATCTCAAATACATTTAAGAAATACACTCAACTATTGTGCCCACTGGAAATTGTTCTCTGCTGATTAGCGAATTTATATCCCTAGCTTTTACCTCTATCTAGGGACATCTACTATCAGGACCCAAGTTTGTTTGGAAACCAGCAAACTTTAGACGCCATAGTGGATAACATCTCCTGCATGTTACAGATACCAAGATGGGATCTTCATGTGGTATGTCAAATTTACTGTCTTCAAAAATGCGAATATGTGTTTCAAAAATGTGTCAATGTATGGTATAGGGTTGACTGGTTTGAGCTACATACTGCCAGCCTTTACGTGCACGAATAATGGTGTATACTGGAAACTAATAATTGTTAACCAAATATACTGCTTCAGTTCTATTAACGGCAACAAATTCTTTCTTCCACACAATCTGAAATTTACTTTAGTTACTTTTAATGAAAACCGGAGCTGAATATCAACAATACAGACATACAGGTTAAAGTTTGATTAATTTCTGTACTTACAGTCCGCTCAAAACATCCGCAAAGGCACGTATACTAATTAAGGTTCATCGGTAGAATCATTCGCTATGCAAAAATGAAAAATTACAATGCGATCGATACAAAGTATTAAAATTTTCGGTATATGTATTTGTAAAGTTGCAGTGACATCTACGTGAAGCTAGTTATACATAGTTATTGAATTGAACGTGTTTTTTCGGTATTGCAAAACTATATCTATAGGCACATAAAGTTCATAGCATTTAAACGGTCATGGATAAATATTCCAAGCACCTAGCAAATAGTTAAAAGAATTTGTTTCCAACTAATAATGTTTTGTCAATAAAAGAAGCTGACATGAACAGGTTTCTTTAAAACAGCTGGCGACCTCGAAGGGTTGTATGGCAGGTGACCTAGTGTTTTTGGATGCAGATAACAATCTTATAGACTGTCGACACACAAACATGGTAAGGGAAAATACGCTGTTTAACATTTAATTGGTCTTCTGGTGGAGATGTGTGACTAATTTGCAAAGACTAGTGCCAACCCGAACGATGTAGAATGATCTGAACATATATAAATAGCCTAATTTAACTTTCACCTTAAGTTATTGCATAGTTACATGTATAAACTATCGATATAGGTTAATATTCAGCTTGTCCGAACATTAACTCGACGCAACTTTTGACGAGGAACATTTCTTCTGAAGCTTTTAAGAACTGAAGTAAATCATAAATAGCTTTAACACAGATTCTTTATAAAGTATTTTTTCCAGACGTATAAGTTTGGCGATAGAAGCACAAAAAGGCACTACGGTAAAAAGACCAATTACATAGTCAATAAAATGAAGTCACTATGAGTGTTACAATACCGTGTACCTATGTCCAATGTTATCGGAACTAAAACCTTTTTTTCGAAATGAAAATACTGATATTAATTAATACTTGGGAAATAAAGACCTGTACAGCCGTCAAAATAGACAACAAATTAAATATCTCACTCATCACAGCTGTCAGTATCACTCATAGGACATTTTGATTGAAGGCTCAATGATATACACGTTGTTTTAACAACCATGTCCTTACAGAAGTACTTTAAAATTGTAGCAGTTGGCTCTATTCTTGCAGAACGAAAGATCTTCAGCTCAATTTTATTTCAGGGCGTTCAAGTTCCAACCCATGTATGTGGAATGCACAGTATCCTTTTTGTGTCATGAAAATGGCATCAATGTGTTTGATTGTTTGTTTATTAGGAATTTAACGTCGCGTTAACAGTATTTCAGTCATATCGCGACGTCCAGCTCATTGTGTACAGGTGGACGAAGACCCCGGGGGACCTCTGTATACTATTTGAGGCAGAGTGCATCCGGGTAGAACCACAGACCGACCTCAAGCCAGCTGGAAGGCTTCCTAACTTGAAAAGTCCGAAGTGCCCAGACCGGAATTCGAACCCACAGCGGAGAAGGGCTGAGGGATTGCAAGTCAATGACTATAACCACTCGGCCACACAGGTTCCTGTTAATTTGTATTCATTTTTGTCTAGCGCCAACAGTAAACCGAGTTTTGAGCACCGATTCAAGGAAAAGCATACACAACGGTTTTATCTCTGTAGTATGTTAAGACCTCTCAAAGAACCTTAATCTCCAGTGAGCAATATTGCTTAACTATCGGAATTAAAAATGCTCAGCACACGTTATCCACGCGGAGCAGCAACCTCTCCTCAATAGCCAGACTTTCAGACCTGCCATTTATCACCGTAACAACCTGGATATATCACTCTCAAGAAAATCGTCTAGTCATTTAAACGCGCTCTAAGTTTATTTGTTCTATTACATAAATTGGTCCAGTCTGTTCGAACGCTTATAAATATTAAAAGATGAATGCTACATTATTGCTATTCATACTGTTCTATTGCTAGTTACGTTGCTTGAAATATGAAAAGTGAATGCAAATTTCTGTAAGCTTCTTCATGAGTGTATGGTTGTTAGCCATTTCAAAAAATCGAATAGGATTAAAACAAGAGAAACATGATGGTCCGAAAATGGACTGAAAATTAAGCCTTTAGCATTCAGTATCAATTTCATAAAGAGATGACCAAAAATATAGCCTCCAGTGTCTAAACAAGGTTTTTCAAAGAGTTGCCTTAGACTGAATCAAAGGGAACATTCTGCCCAAGCTTCATGGATATAGCCTCCATAATGCTTACATTATGTTATAAAGATTTGGTAACCCCTTAAATCCAACTTTCTGAGATTTCATCAAAAGGAATTTTCTGGCCAAGTTAATGAAGATTGGACTAATAGTATAGCCCTAGAGTGTTCCAACAATATAAAGGAATTGACCTGGCGAGTTAGTTTTTACCCCATGAGACCCACAATCATCTCGTCTGAGATGTTATATGCTAGGTGTATAAGCCAAAATCTAGATTATAGATTTGACCTAGTTCATCAGGACAAACATACTGCCCAAGTTACATCAAGACTGACCAAAATATGTAGCTTCATGTGTGTACAGAAGGTTCTCAACACTTCAAACCTATAGTGTCCTAATTTTTGACCGAGTTCTCCTCAATATGATTTCATAAATTTAAACATTTTGGTCAAATATCATGAAATTTGACCAATTGTAACATCTAGACTGTTCACCTAGTTTTGTCCCAACATGACCTACTTTTTTTGATGTCCAATCCATTTTGAATAAAATATTTTTTAAACCATAATATCAAGGGGAACTTTCTAACGAAGTTTCATAAAGATCTGGCCAAAAATATAATATATGGTGATCTGAAAAAAGTAATAAATTTAAATAAAATTTAGAGACAACTGGAAGTAAATGTGATCAAAGCACTTATATGTCGGTTATGCTATTGGAAAGATAACAGGTCTATCAGTTGTCCATTAAAAATCAAATAACTTAACAATGGGTAAAAGATAACACAAGTTATTGGGTCACTTTGCTCCTTTTTGCATGTTTTTTGCAAATAAAACATACATGTATTTCAAATAGCATTCGAACACCAGAAACATGTTATATATACATGTATTTGAATACAGGGGTGTGTTATGGATAGAATGTCAGTCTCAATTTTTCCAGGTTAAGTTAAAAGGGGACTCGCTACCTTCATTAAAGGCATAGAACTATTTCTACTCAGAAAAAAAAAGACACAAAAGTGATTAGCTTTGCTGGGGAACTAGCTTTTACAGCGGTGCGGTTTAGCTCTCTGCCAGAGTTGCGAGGTTATGCAACGTTCGTCACGGTTCCTGTCTGGATGTGGGGCCGCGCGGTTTCAAATCCCGGGTGGGGAAGACACGTTACAAAACTGGTGGCAGCAATGGGATAATGACAAATGCCAGTCTGGGTTTGCCTTACCCATGGATATTCCCAGACCAAGTTTCCGGTCGAGACTTCTCGGAGGGTAAAGTAATGTAACGGCGTGGTAGGTATATAGGTGCTTCAAAGTTTCAAACCAGCCATGCTGGGGAGCTAGCTTTTTCAGCGACGCGGTTTAGCACTTTGCCGAAATTGCGAAGATACGCAACGTTTGTCGCGGTCGTTTGCTGGATGGGGGACTGCACGGTATCAAAACAAGGACGTTATAAAGTTTAAAGCTATACTATAAAAAAGTTTTCGAATCGAATGACCTTAACTCAATCAAAAAGATGTTGAAACGAAAGCTGCATTCATACTTGTTGTCGAGAAAGATGCCACCTTCCAAAAGCTTCTTCAAGACAAAATCTGTGAGAAGTTGCACCCTTGTATTGTCATAACAGTAAGCTTTAATATAATTTATTTATAACTGATATATGACGGATCATTCGTTTGTCAATGCAGAAAATTTAAAGTTTCTCGACAGGCAATCTAAATCAGGTATACACCATCATTTTGCGATCATAATACGAAAATAAATCCCGTTCTGATTAGGTACGGCTTGAATAATTTACAATAAGTAATAATTTATAACTATTTTTCCAATAAGAGAAAGACATATTTCTTTTTCCAATCAACTGCATGTCCTTTTTAAATTTATGGTTTGTTTTATTAGGAATTTAACGTCGCTTAAACAGTATATCAATCATATCGCGACGTCCAGCTCATTTAAGGAAGAGGAAGATCCCGAGGGATCTCTGTACACTATTTCAGGCACAGAGTGCAGTCGTGAAGAACCACCGACCTACCGCAAGCCAGCTGGAAGGTTTCCTCATTTGAAAAATCCGAAGTGCCCAGGCCGGAATTCGAACCCAGAGCGGTAAGGGGCTGAGAGATTGCAAGTCAATGACTATAACCACTCGGTCACGCAGGCCCCCTTCAATTTCTGTAAACAATGTTGACGAATAAACAAATTTATTTTGAAAATTTCCTTATCGATATTTCTTGATCAATGCATTCTAGAAAAAATACTTTGTTGTTACCCGAAGCCATCACAAAATTTCGGTTTAACATTTTGATTAAAAAACCATTTCAGTTTAACTAATTTGTTTTCCACAAAGGGTAAAGGATTTCCTGATATGAACACACGTATGTTGCTACGAAAACTGTGGAACAACTTCCATATACCTACATTGGTCCTGGTTGACGCGGATCCACATGGTAGGTCAATCATGTACTATCAATGTTATCGATGCCAAAGTTAAGCAAAACTCATACATCTTTAAACTACTGTTAAAATTTTCTTAAGGACTTCTGTCAATATCTTAAACAACGAACTGCATTTTCAGAGTAGAAATTTCATATAATTCATAGAAAGAAAAGGGGGGGGGGAAATATTGATTTTGTGCTTTCCGTCCGTCTGTCCGGACCATAACTCTAAGATTTCTCAACGGAATTTTAAAATTATTTCACATATGCATTCCTCATCATCAGTCGGTGTGGCATGTGCAAGACCCTGGTCTGTACCTCAAAAGCTAAGGTCACATTTTGAGGTCAAATGTCAAAATTTGCTCATATTCAGCTTGTCTGGATCATAATTCTGAGGTTTCTCAACGAAACAGTCTCTAATTTCGATTATTTTATTTTTTTGTCATTGGCTACAAGATAAAAACAAATTAGATACTTCAGTCATCTACAGTACAATACATTTTTAAATCAATTTTCCTTGACATCTTTGACTGGCGTTTTCCTTACACTTTGACACACGACTGCCACTTAATTTCAGTATAGATAAACCTAGACAGCGTCGTGAAAGACATGGATAGATAATCCAATTTGATCTCAATGTTCTGCTTTTGCAATATCACTTTTTCTCTCTTTTTTTTCAGGCATAGAAATAGTAGCTGTGTACAAATTTGGATCCAAGGTAAGCATATGGTTCTGCAGTCAATGGACATAACAGAAGATCCATTCGGGCAATAACGGCTCTTATGTTATATCTTTGTAAGCGCGCATATGATGTTCCAGCATATACTCAATTTTAACCACTTAACTAAACCAGTCGTAATGCTAACCCTAAATCCTGAAAGCCAA
>JAULCC010379099.1:0-11496 GCA_032358795.1 Nuttallia obscurata | reverse complement strand
TTTGTCAAATGTAAAATTATACATTTGTTACTATATAGGTTGTCAATTTAAAAGTATACATTTGTACCTAATTTGTAAGGTAAAAAGTTTATATATTTGTACCAAAATTGTCAATTTAAGCGTTATAAATTTGTGTCGCGGTTGTCAATTCAAAATTATACATTTGGTTCTAGGTTATCAGTTTAGATTTATACATTTTTTGAGGTTGTCAATTTAAGAGTATACATTAGAACCTAGATTGTCAACTTGAAAATGCTACATTTGTACTTAGATTGTCAAATACAAAATGCTACATTTGTACCTAGGTTGTCTTTTTAAATTATACATATTACATGATTCGTTAACTTGAATTATATATATTTTTTAACCTAAATCGTCAATTTCATAATATATTTGTACCTACATTGTCAATTTAATAATATATATTTGTACCTACATCGTCAATTTAATAATAAATGTGTGTACCTACATTGTCAATTTGATAATATATATTTGTACCTACATTGTCAATTTAATACTATATATTTGTACCTACATTGTCAATTTAATGATATAAATTTATACCTAGTTTTCAGTTTTAGATTATACGCTTGTACATAATTCGTCAATTTAAATAAATAGCACATGTACTAAGGTTGTCAATTTGAAATTTTACATTTGTACTCTGGTTTTCAATTTGAAAAATATACACCTATGGTAGGGATACTTTCACTCAAAATGACCCTTGAAAAAGTGGGTAGGTGGGACCGTCAATGCAACAAGCAATGTCATATACCAAAATGTTTGCCAGGATGTGTAGTTTGTGCAATCACCGGCATAAATTGGCAAAACTAATGGCGATCCCAGAAATCAAGATGGCAGCAAAGATGGCCGCCAAAGTGATAACTTAAAGTAAAGTTTATTTAAGTATTAATTTGTTAAACATTCTTGATCCTACATACTATTTACCTGTGTCATAACGTTGTCATAACAAATTCTCTTAATTCAAATGATATTAAGTGTAATAAATTTAAGATCAAAGGTCAACAATGGGATCAAAGGTCAAAATAATATTAACACCTTGAAAAAAACTAATTGTAACCGAGATATTGTGCACAAATTATACATCTTAGTAATTGTTTCACTATAAAGTTATTGAGATAGTTTACTGTAGTCATTTCAAGAGGGAAAAGTATTAATAGTTAATGATATTGTGACAATTAATTGGTTTTACATAACTACGTATGTAGTAACTAGAATTACAAACGTTTATACATGGATTTTTAGCTTGGTTTAAAATTGGTATGACCTGTTTTTTAGTCTCCTTAAAAAATCCAAGAATTTGTCAAGCCATTAAAATATACAAAAAACTTCCAGACACATATGAAATTCTTAGGTACATTTCATTTCATCAAAGGTCAAAAGTAACCATGCTTCTGAAATATCCTTATACCTTACATATTGTTTCTTGTTTGACCTAGCGAACCATGTACAAACTATAAATTAAGCTTGTGCCAAGCTGAGCAATCGTTTAATCAAGAGAGGCTTATTAAAGTTTTGATAAAAAAGAGACATGAATGATGTGACCAATATGCAAGTTTGTGTAATAACATCATTACGTCATGAAGCTTGGCATCTTCTTCCTTTCACGCATGCAATGATGGTCTAGATTTGAAGTACTGGTTGCAAGATGATGTTATGAACTAAGGTTCTTTTGCAAGCTTTGATTTTGTCACAAATAGTTTTATGTGGCATAAGATATAGTAATGTGTGCTCTTTTTGCATAGTTATGTATCATGACAGTGGTTATAATTTGTATCAGATATCAATATTTCTCGAATTTTAATACACAATAGTGTTTTTATTACTTTATACTTTTACAAAATGGTTATCTTTAATCAGAACAGTTAGGTAAATAATAGATATATCGTCAAACACTCAAATTTCGCCTTCTACATAATATTTATGTTACATCAAGTCATTGTGACTACAAGTTAAATCTAAAAAAACACCAACAACACTAAAATTAACTTTAAAGAAAATTTGTAAAATCTATATTTATCAATATATAATCAGTTTAACTTTTAATATCTAAATGATAATAAAAACAATAAGAACATTAATTTCTAAGTCAATATACGTTCATTTTTTATGCTTTTGTATTTCAACTATTTAACTGCGTATGGAAATCAGTATGTTCGTTGCATAAAAAGGAAATCAAGAACAAATGCAATTTCGCTTTTAATATATGATTCCTCATGTAATAATTCATTATCCTTGAGGATAGAAACATTTGTTTATTTTGTATAAGTAATAAGTAAGACTTATCTATTATCCTCTTAAAGTGATATGGAGTGAATATAAGAATAAAAATAGTTAGGTTTTGTAAATTTGTGAATTGTTTTTCAAGAAGAAAAGCAAGTATACTGTTCATTTAAAAGTTAAGATAACATGTCAGTTTGTCGGCATACCATTTATGGAATATCTTTGATTGCCTAACCCTGCTATCAAATTTAGAAAAAAATGCAAACTGCTTTCTGACATTACGACTAAAGGTAGACAACATGGAGCTGTCGTACCATTCTCAATGCGATTTAGCAAAAGTTTGGGTTGAAAATATATTTCTATAGATCTGGTTTACGGAATGTTTTATTTACTTCTTTGAAATTGATATGTTTATAAAGAATTCATACATTATGTCAGAGTTTGTATGTAAAATGTTCCCTGTCAAATTCATCCATTTCCAAATTCAGAAAATGTTCCGAAATATTTTTTTATAAAAAGGTTTTCAACAGTACTATACAGCTAAGAATTAATGCTTGATAATAATTGCTGTTTTTGTAAAATCGAAATTCATCAAAGATAAAACTATTTTAAATATTCCCAAATTCGTTTATCATTTGACTGCATATAATTGCAAGTCGGATGAATTATCCATGAAAATTGTTGCAAGTGATGAGAAGATCCGGAATGGAAAATTTAAGTGAGTAAAGAAACAGTAGCTCAAGTTTCTTCACCATTTGACAGCAACAAAACGAGAAATGAATATCATATTGCAGGGTCATCAAAATTCAGCATTAGGTCCTCAAATACAGTCTGACGATTTCCATTTGAAAGAAATGTGTCTCATTTATAGAGTACAATCTAGCCTAAAGTACAACAGCAAATGATCAAATATTAAGAGGTCAATAAATAAAAACTCATAATTGTACCAAAACGTTATTATAATAGAGGAACCATATTTTGTATCTGGCGATGTGAAAATACACCTGAGTCTAGCCCAGTTGCAATACATCCAAAATGAATCTGAACTAACAAAGTTGTATACCTATATTTGACTAAATAAAGTCCCAAGCTTCTTGATGACCATACCACCTGTCTTTGCTGTAGATGGTTTTACAGAGGCGTAGCTTCTATTAGGCCATATAGGCCCGGGCTAATACATCATTTTGAAAAATCCCCCCGTAACACCCCCCACCCCGAATATCCAAAGATTTGGAGGTAACCCAAGAATCGGTCCATTTTATCTAAGTTTTACAGCAATAATGATTCTGTGTCACTAGATGCACCGTATACTGTTGTGCGCGATATAGCCTTTGTGTGCTGACGTGCCGTAAAACCCCATTTCACTCATTTCACGCATACAGTTGTATTCATTCCTGGCACAGATGTGTGTGTCATTCTTACACACCACTTCTTGCAGTTAATCATGAAACTCATCTTTTTAAATACTAGTAGAAGCAAAACACTTAAGAGACCTTATAAGATAAATTCCTATGCGTGATATTGTCAACAGACTTCAACCAAGTTAAAAGTCATGTCGTCTGTGTACTGCTTTACTGGTTGTGATATCTGTTCTTCTTTCCATGGCTTAGAGAAGAATAAGGGTTTCAAAGTCAAGTGTCAAGCAAGAGGCTAATAAGTTTACCATTTAACATTTAATAAGTAATTTGTTTGTAGGTATTATTTTCCTTATGTATTTATATTGAAAAGCACTAAGTTTCATATCATTTGTTGTATCAAAAGGCACTAAATACACCCTTTCCCATTCTATATCCGCAAAAATATGTTCCTATTTTATTTCTGGTCTAATATTAACATTGAAGAATTACCAATTTTGAGGTTATAAATAAACTTGTTGAATTGTTTGGATTTTTGCAATATGTTAAAAAACAACTTTCGGTTCTGTTTATCATGATACCTTTGTCTTTATTTTTTTCTTTCCAATTTGATGGTATGCTTGACATGACTGCATTATATTTTAGAAAATGAGAACTCGGAAGTTGATACAAATACTGTATATCGGTAAAACTGTAATTAACTTTTTTATGTAGTCATATATCTGCTCAAATAACGTTATGCCTCTTTCAAACCATTTATTTGATTTACCTCCAACTTTGATACTTGAACTGTTTCAGATGATCTCATGTCCTATTGGTTTGTCAATACATTTTAGTTCTTTAAGTTTAAAACATGCATGCATGACGTCTTGTAAGAATTAATTTTTAGAAAACCAAGTATTGATACCTTCTGTTTTTAAACTGTAGTCTATATACAATTCACCACCAAGCTTATTCAGTGAGTATATGTAAAATGACTTCCACTGGCCTTTGTTTTCTTTGTCGAAATTTCGTTTCATCCAGTTGGCTTTTAAAAAAAGTTGGAATTCTTCGATGTCTAGCATTTGTATTTCTATATGTTTATAATTTTGTGTTAGTATGCTTCGTTTTATTTTATCTGATTTATTATCCCACACAAATTGGTACATTAAGTCGTTAATTAGTTTAAGTTTTTGCTTTGGTGGGTTTGATAAAACAGCGAGTGGATAAATTAATGTTGGGAATTCAATGCATTTAATAACTGTAACTTTCCTACTATAACTATATCTCATGCGAAATAAATATATATCTATAACTAAGTCAAAGCTTGTAAAACAATCTTAGTTCATTGGATCACCTTGCAACCAATACTTCAAATCTAAACCACCATTTCATGAGGGAAAGAAAGAAAAAGCCAGGCTTCATGACGTAATGATGCTATTTCACATAATTGCATTTTGGTCACCTTATTCATAAAGTGTGTTAATGGATTTGACAATCTCTCTTTTTAGACTAACTTTAATAAGTCTCTCTTGATTAAACAATTGCTCAGCTTGGCACATGCTTGATTTATAGTTTATACATGGTTCGTTAGAGTCAACCAAGAAAAAGCATGCAATGTATAAGGCCATTTCAGAAGCATGGTTACTTTTGACCTTGACCTTTGATGAAATGATATGTACCTAAGTATGAAATTTCAAGTGTGTCTGGAATGTTTTTGTTTATTTTAATGGCTTGACAGTTATTTTGGTTTTGTAAGCAGACTACAAAACAGGGCATACCAATTTGAAACCAAACTAAAAATCCCATGTACAAACAGAGTTTTTTAATTCTAATTACTACATACGTATTTATGTAAAACCAATTAATTGTCACAATATCATTAACTATTAATACTTTTCCTTCTTGAGATGACTACAGCAAACTAAGATGTATAATTCATGCACAATATCACGGTCACAATTATTTTTTTCATAGTGTTTAGCTTATTTTGAACTTTGACCCCATTGTTAACCTTTGATCTTAATTCGTTTTACTCTAAATATCATCTGAAATAAGAGACAAAGTTATAACACAGGTTTATATTATGTAGAATAAAAAATGTTGAATAAATTAATACTTAAATAAACTTTACTTTAAGTTATCACTCTCGCGGCCATCTTTATTTCTCGGATCGCCACAGATATGCCAATTTATGCCGGTGGTTTCAGAAACTACACACCCTGACGAACATTTTGGTCTATGGCATTGCTTGTTGCAATGACGGTCCCGGTTCAACTTTTTTTCACCCCTATTGACACCCTACCATTTACATGTCAGTTGATAGCCCGCTTTCATTCTTTGTTTCACAGTCTTTCTTGTTCATTGCTTATATTTACACAGCCCTGTTGTTATCTACTGTAATGTTTCCTTGTATGATATGACATTTAATTGTATAATACTGTAGTGGGACCGATGTTATCAGAGTTAACCGGAAGTAAAGAGGGTTTTCTCAAACTATCAAAGTATATCTAGTGTACTTGTAATCTGTAGAATCTAGTTATTTCTAAATTCATAATTTTCTCATTTCTCTTATTAATACTTATAGTTGTCTCATGTCTTCTCATATGTTTCCAATTGTTATATATGTCCATTTACTATGCTCATCAACAACCATAAATACCTGTATAGCCGTCTGTCGAGACCATAAGAAGTTTGAACTGATGACCTGTTTGAAATGTCCCCTCATAGATAAGGAAGGACCTGTTTGAAATGTCCCCTAATAGATAAGCAGAGACTCCAGTAGAGAAACACCATATTTAAGGACGTTTTAATTTTGCACTGATAAAGAGGAGTCACCATGTGTAAGTACAACCTTTAGTGTTTGTCCTATATTCTCTCTACAAAACATCGTCAATCAAACATGTATAACCTATACACTTTTTTCAAAAGGCATACATTCAAAGATGTATTGGTAGTCTATATTCTCTCTACAAACGGAATACATGTATACATTCAAACATGTATTATTAATCTATATTCTCTCTACAAAAAAGGATATCGATGAATAAAAATATGAAGACATACCGTATAAAGTCACTGATGAATTTCATTGATAATAAACAATATGAAGACCCCGATGAATAATATTGATAAAAAACACGAAGACGTCGATAAATAACCTTGATGTATAAAAAGACATTGATAAATAACCTTGTGACAAATAACCATCTAAAATCACCTATGAAATACATTCATGAATCACTTTATGAAGACATTGCAGAATTACATTGATGAATAACAATGACACTTCATGGAAGAATTACATAGGTGAATTTTCATATTAAAGTCGGATGAATGACGAGAATAAATAAATTTCAATATAAAGAAACCGATGAACAGCATGGATTCATTGATGAATTGCACCGTTTAATTCCATTGCCATGTTAAAAAAATTGATGATAAATGATGTTGATTTAAAGTCTTATGAACATTTTGTTAAAGTTCTGAACTGTTGCAGGTAAATACTTTCAGCAAATATTATATCACTGATAAATTTTGGTTTAATTAAAACATTCAAAATACAATATTTACATCATTAAAACAAACTATTGATTCAAAAGATCAGTTTGTCACTAAAAAAAAAGAAAGAAAGCACTGCAAAATTCATGATGATGTAAGCACAACATATAACAGTATAAAAGTTAATAGTTGATTAAATGCGTCCATTTTGTAAAAAAAAATTAAACTATTAATTCATACTTATTAATCAAATAATATATTTTACATAGAATTTTATAATTATTGTACATAAATAATATGTTAAATGATGAATGTTCAATCTACTCATGGACAAAATAATTTTACATATCACCTGTATTGTCCGGGAACTAACTTGTCTCTGACATCTGTTGATGTGACTTGTCTACTAGCTAACCTATTAAATGTCCAATCTACCCATGGACAGGTGAACTTTACATAACACCTGTATTGTCCGGGAACTAGCTTGTCTCTGACATCTGCTGATGTGACTTATCTACTACCAAACCTATTTAATGTCCAATCTACCCATGGACAGGTTAATATAACATATCACCTGTATTGTCCGCCACTAACTTGCATCTGACATCTGTTGATATGACTTATCTACTAGCTAACCTATTAAATATTCAATCTACTCATGGACAGGTGAACTGAACATATCACTTGTATTGTCCGGGAACTAGCTTGTCTCTGACATCTGTTGATGTGACTATTCTACTAGCTAACCTATTAAATGCCCAGTCTTCTCATGGACAAATGAATTTAACATATCACCTATATTGTCCAGGAACTAACTTGTCTCTGACATCTGTTGATGTAACTATTCTACTAGCTAACCTATTAAATGACCAATCTACTCATGGAAAGGTGAACTGAACATATCACTTGTATTGTCCGGAAACTAACTTGTCTCTGACATCTGTTGATGTGACTTGTCTACTAGCTAACCTATTAAATGTCCAATCTACCAATGGACAGGTGAATTTAACACATCACCTGTATTTTCCGGAAACCAACTTGCATCTGACATCTATTAAAATGACTTATCTACTAGCTAACCTATTAAATGCCCAGTCTAATCATGGACAAGTGAATTTAACATAACACCTGTATTGTCCGGGAACTAGCTTGTCTCTGACATCTGCTGATGTGACTTAATTACTACCTAACCTATTTAATGTCCAATCTACCCATGGACAGGTGAACTGAACATATCACTTGTATTTTCCGGGATCTTACTTTTCTCTGACATCTGTTAATGTGTTAGATAGTCTATCAGAGGGTCTTACTATAAGTAATATGACTATACTCACATACTAAATTTCTAAAATGTTTTAGCGAGATAGCCTTAAATAGCATGAATTACAACTTATGCCTTCAAAGGAATGTTTCAATTTGAAAATGTAATTAAATTGGATATATTTATAGCTGATGAGAAATTTAGGTAAAAAAGTAAAAGTGGACTTGATATTTACGACTTAGTTTAATGTTAGGCTTAACAATACATGAAGTTTAAAAGTGATTGGCTTTCACTTAGTACATTAATTGATTCTTGACCCACTTGTAGCTTACAAGCTAATTTTTTTCTGCCAAAGGATTCATTCCACACAACATTTTCCCATGCAAATGAAATAATCTATACTATAGGGTGAAATGATTTATCAGTAGCGGGTGTCAGATAACTCGATCATAGGCAATGTTAACTGAAGGCAACGGGTTTAAGCCCAGGTGTTGGTGGCAACTTTTCTAATCGTTTCATTTGACACCCACCGAGAGCTGTCACTAATCAAACTCCTAGCTGTTGCAAATAAATAAACCGACTAAACTCCAAATTTGGTTAAAAATTATGAAGTCTCTGAAACATCTACAAAAGGTGTAATTATGACAATAACACGAATGCAAGAGGTTTCAAGGTGAAACACTTTACAATTGTTTCGAATGTTCACATAAAGTTACTGAAACCTTAAACACTTCTACACCGTGACAAACGGGGTAAGTTTCAGAGGTGAAATTGCTAAGTGTTTTTGTTGTAATTATTGCCGCAAGTATCACCTTTAATCATAGGGCATCCATGTTTTCTGAATATATCTCAACATGTGCACTAGTGTACAGATATTCAATATCAAAGGCCATATTTAGAGTGCAGTAGCTTTAAACAAATTCTAGAGCATCAGAACCATCAATGAAATTCCCTGGTTCGAGCCCAGTTAGGCGTATTAAGGTGTGATGATAAATATTTGCTCAATCAGTTTTTAATATTTTTTTAATTAATTCAAAACGGGTACAAAATTAAGTAAACTACTGAAAGTACTGTGGGACGGTACGACTGCTGTAAGAACTGTGGGACGGTACGACTGCTGTAAGAACTGTGCTTATTCTTATCCTACTGGCTGAGTCTATTTTTATCATCTTGGTAGTAGATTAAAAAAGGAAAAGAACACAACATCATACTATCATTGTTTGTAGTTAACTGAACCGTAATTGACCTGGATAACGTTATAATAATACAACAAATAAGTTATGACAAATATGTTTAATATCAATAGAAAGTATTAGACTTAACTTTGTCATTACTTTGTCTAATAGGACATGAAGAAACATAATCTGCATAAGCAATTTAACTTTATCATAGAAAAATGTGACAGTTTTCTTTGAGATTTTTCATTGAACATACGAATGAAACAAAATTAGTATTTGAAATGTTTTGAAGAATGAAGAACATGTTATGTTATCACATGGTGTTATATACTTGAGTATGATAGTTTCAGTTTACATACAAAATCTATTCATTTATGATCGTACTACTTCTAAAAGACATAACTACCGTGATATATTTTTATTCATTAGTATTGAAATACGTAATAAGTTTTGTACGGTATGAATATATACAGTAATCAAACAAAGTTGTCAATAAATTTACAACAGAGTGATGCCTTTTCAAAGCCGTACTATCAAAAATTAATTAAATTGATTAATAGCATCCTGAAGATTGTTGAAAAATAAGAACCCAAGACAGTTCACAATTGTTTATAAAGATTTGACCTACCATTCCTCTTTTTTGAACAATACACAACTTACATTCAAATTCATCTAAGATTCCATTTGAGGTCACAGAAGTTTTTATAACATTAGACCAATTGAACTTGTTATTCTCAATATAATTTGATTTAAACAATCTAATTAAAACAATTTACTTATTTAAATTTCGTTTAAATATTATTTGAATAATTTCAATAATTCGTGATAATAGAATTTAAAGATAATTTATTTCAATATGATTCAAACGAAAATAATATTGAATCTAATGTTTTATCAATTTCAATTAAATTCAAATGTCTCAAACATTTTAATTCAAATTATTTTAATTAAATTTAACTAAAAGAAATAAACTGTATTTTATATTAGTTTACATATTTTTACATGAGTTTATAATACAAATTTATTTTTCAATGAACCATTTCAATTGCTACAATTTTTTTTTAATTTAATATGACATTTTATATCAAATATTCTATTTTGTTGAATCTAACAAGAAACTGAATTTCATTTTATGTATCTTCTTTTCATTTCACTTTTCTAATTAAAACATATAGAGACCTGAGAAAGTTAATGTATCTTTTTTCTATAGAAATATTTCAAACCATTCTGTTAACAGCTAAACTTATATGATGAAGGTTTGTTTAATAGTTACCTTCGTATAGAATTCGGTAGTTTCCACAGAGACATAGATAACAGAGATAAGAACCATAACCTCCATATTTTGTTACCTTGAGAATAACAGGTCTTTTGCAATTTTAAATAAACCAGTGGAATAAGAGAATATAGTATTACTAGGTATCTTCTACAGAAATTATTATGCAAATGCATTAAAAAAACTCATTTAAAAACAAACTTTAAACGATGATTTAAATTTTGAACTTTCAGGAAAGGTAACATTGTATGTGTAGAACTAATGTCTACGGAGTTTATTTGCTACAGAAATGCAAATTTAAGGAAAACAATGGGTGTGGGTGTGGGTGGTATTTTGACCGATAAGATACTGTGTACTACTTGTGTTTAAGCTGCTTATCTTTGTATTCTTTACCCCTGGTTTAATTGATCCTAAAATTTGGTTACCTACGTATATTTATAGAAAAAAGACCGCTGATAAAAATAGAATAGCTGACCCATAATGCATTGCAAACATGGCGGCCAATATATTAACAACTTCGATCGTGTTTCTTTGTCATGAAAACCCCTTTTACCAAACTAGAACTTCATCCTATTATATAACATCTAGCGTGTTATCCAGAGAGTAACTATATAGTAGAATGTGGTTAACCCACTGCCACATTGCATTATAAAGTCATTACTGTAAAATCGACCATTGTTTACAATATCATGCTTGACCCCATTT
>JAULCC010378988.1:0-11498 GCA_032358795.1 Nuttallia obscurata | reverse complement strand
CATACATACTCCGGCGCAATATAGCCTTTGTGTGCTGACGTGCCGTAAAACCCCATTTCACTCACTCACTCACTCATGAAGCAAAATGAACATTAGCATAAGTACTATCCACGTAAAATATGCAACAGCTTTTTCTTCCACTTTTAACATTTCTCATCATTCTCATCATTTTCATCATTTGCATCATCAAACTCACAAGTATCATCATTATATCTACCTGCATCAGCTTGTCCCTTACATATCTTGAAATTTTACAGTTTTAAATTTCCTTTTACATTATGAAAATGTAGATCAATAATTTTTATAATACCCGTTGATCGAGATACTACATTGTATTTGATCATAATTACTGTGTTCATTTATTCATATATATGTATATATTCTATAGTGTTAAATATATATTGTCGACGTAAAATAGCCTTTGTATGTTGATATGCCGTAAAACCACATTTCACTTACTCACTCAATAACATGTATCGTCTATTACGAAGAAATATAATAAAAGCACTTATAATATGCATCCGTGAATGTATGATATATCCCTATTACATGTATAGATATTATTACTATCAGTTATTGTTACATGCAGTATCCGGATGTGGCCTCGGTGACACATTGATTGCAGTTGTTGACCTTTCACCTCCCTTGGGTTATGGGTTCAAACCTCGACTCAGAGGTGAGGTGGGGTGGTAGGTTGTGTAGGTGTGTACTTGTTTCACGCGAAGAAGTTATCTAGCGACTTGGTGAAGGTCGGTTGTGCCTGGTGTCAAAACTGGAGAGGTGTCACACAGCCTGAACTGTTTCAGTGTGTTTTAATGCTCTCCAAACCCTCCGGTAATTAATTGGCAGCAACGTTCGCCTATCATATATTATACACCATAAGTCCCGTTCATGATGTTGGTTATATTTGTCAATTTGACAGCTTGTACATTGGTTTACTTCTTACTGTATGATGCTAGAAAAAGATCGTAAGTTGCTCGAAGAGATGCTGGCCAGTACCAGTTAAGGTACCAAGACACATAATGGATTTTCTGACCGGCTTGATTAAATAAGTGGACTAGTCTTAGCAGAGGCGACCGAAGCAAAATCAAATAAAGATACAAATACAAATAGATATATAAACCATCCCAACATCAGAACTTCAGTTTAGGTGAAAAAGGGCTGTGTGTTTTATATCGTTACAAACATAAGCTGATGTCCTACGGAGGGTGTGTAACTTACAGAAGATAAAAAGAACCAAGATAACCAGTGCTCCGTTTCAGCCTACAAATGAACAATGATTTATGTTGAGTTATGATAACTTAACATTTATTAATACAAAAAGGAGATCTGCTTAAGATCGTTTGATATTTACCTTTCAGGTAACTTTATTTGACTTACCCATGCCTCACTGAACACAAACACTTAAATTTCAATATGCAAAGTGAATCTGAGCACGACGGAGACATTTCCCGTTTAAGGGCTCCATGTCATTTCAAATAATATAAAGTTCATGTAAAACTATTGCACTGTTCAGTCACTCACATACGGGTTATGCGGATTCTACGATCGGCTCGTCCGTATATATCCCTTCTACACGTAATTGTCCGTATCGTATTCACAGGTTCCACATAGTTGTGTCATAATTTTGTTTCATAATTTAGGCGCGGGTGGGTACACCGTAATGGCACGTAACTGAAGCTGACTTAAAGGAAAAGGCAAGGCTAAAAATAAGTAGGTGTAATATCCATGATATATTAAAATCATTCACAAAAAAGAAAAAAAAATTGGACTTCAGATAAGCAAGATAGTACTATTTAAGATTCAACAGAACGGTGGATCATGGGGCGGTCATCTTGAAGATTATGACGTCACTCCAACACTACTATAATTATATAATCAGAAAATTATACTGTTTTTAGATGTTTTTAATTTTGTTTTTGTTTAGATATTATAGGTATTGATATCAGCTTACCGAAATGATAATTAAAACATAAAGAAAAGTTCATTTATAAAATGCTATAAGCCCATTTAGTACCAATTTTAGGACACATTCTAGCACATTTGCATTATTTATGCAAATGAGCTTCCACAATTTTATGATTTTGGAATTCCTACAGCTTCTTTTCGTCAGAATTTCAAAATTCCTTCACTGTTGTTATTCTTTAGCAAAACTTTCAATTCAAGATGCATTCAAAGTTTGGGTTGCCTTTTCCTTTACGGCATCCTACCGCATTTATTCGTATCTTATCCTATCATTTCGCGGTCGACACGTGTTAATTCAAAGGTATCGTATCATACCTTTGACACCCGCAGACATTCGCATTTATCCTCAACCAACCGCATCTATTTATATCTTTATTAATGGGTAATCGTGTCCGTAAACTCATCAAGAAATATGCCACGCCTACAATCTCTGCTAAGACTGCGAATTTTATCCGCAACCATCCGCACCATCAAAATTCTGTGTGTCTGATGGATGTAAATCACTAACATTCTGCATCAAATTTAATTAAAAGGGATTTCCCTAAAACAAATCGCGTTTGTAAAGGGTGCCAAAAGTATGCACATCCGTTGTATGTACTAAACTTTTACTATTGTGAGAAAAACAATGTTGGACAACGGCCGTGACCGATTTTATTCGTCAGCGATTTAAAATATATTCGTCAGTGTTTTAGTTCCGTTACTTTGCGATGGTTTTCCGATATCGTACGTGTCTATCTGGCCATTATCGCACAGTCTATTCGCAGGCGCCGATATTTGGAATATATTTCGGACATTCCCGTAATATGGTCATTGGTTGTCTTCCCTGAGTTGTAATCATGTCTCTCAGTGTAGTTAAAATGGCTATTACAGTCTTGAGCAAGTACTATGATTCTATAAATCAAAATCAAAACTATGTATTATCAGTGTAGAATCAATTAAGGTTGTCCGTGCCGTAGTACCTCTCCCATTACACAATTGTGTTGTTTGTGCCACTTTTTACTTTTAATATTTTGATACTTTATTCTGATACTACCTTCAAGCCATGTTTACCAGACAATCTTAGTCTTAGAACGTTATCCGCCACAGTTGCATTACGAATTTCATTTTTCACCGTAAATGTTTTGACATTGTGTTTTCATGCTCCTTGGCAAAGCAAGCACTTTATCTAAATCTTTGGTGACAACTATGCTAAACAAAATGATGACAACTGGAGAATATTTTCCATCTCTGTTATTAAATTTGTCAATAGTTACATTATCCCGCACATCATATTTATATATTACTCTGAAGTTTGGAGTTTTTTTACGTCAGAGCTCTTAAAAAATCTGTAAATGGGTTTTAAATGTAAAACAGTCAACACATACTTATGCTGTATATGGCAAACTGGGTAGAAATCCATTTTATATTGAATTGCATATTCAAATAATAAACATTTTCAAAGACAATAAACTTGAAACAAGGCAACTGCATTTTAAATACTATTTTAATAGATCAAATAAATGGTACTGAGAGATATGTTTAATACTGGGTATCAAACATTCGAAATATTCTCATATCATCAGGTCTAAGCCAAGCATCCTTGTTCTTTAAGATAAGTTTGTGTTGTGTGTTCCTGTTTTAAGGAGGCGACTTCGAGATATCTTTATCAGTAATTGGAGGGCTGGTATGAATTTATCCTCATTTCTGGATATTTATAGAGAAGTGAAGATATCTTATGAACAATCTTCATACATCAGTCAGATAAAAATACAATATATAATATTAGTTTAGCCGAAGAACGTTGTAATTTCTAACTAAGGCTGAATTCAAACATTACGTTTATTCGTATTCTAGTATGAATGATAGAAAAAACAACAACATTCATACCAATCAAATAATAAGTGGTTACTTTTACTGACTCGAAAATATGTTTATTCAGTTCAGTTTTTAAAATGTGAAAGTGAGTCTCTAAGTTTCTAATCTCAAGTGGTAGCTCGTTCCAAATCGAAACGGATGAAGGTATAAATGATTTCGCAAATAATTCGGTTCTTCTATTTACAATACTAAAATCCTGCGCATTTCTTAAATTATATTCGACTGTAGAATAAACTGACATTGGAAATTTATCACACAAGTAAGCAGGAGCCATACCAGAATCGATTTTAAAAGTAAGAACTAATATTTGGAAATTCTTCTTTTTGATGAAGATAACCGCCCGTTTTCTTTGTATAAGTGTGTGAGAGATACTGACCCATAATAAGGCCAGTAACTATTCTAGCTGCCTGATTATTTATCAGAATGGTCTTGTTCACAAAAAGTACAGTCATCCAAAACTATAGCTGCATACTAAAGAAGTGGCCTAAGATATTCAACATATATTTCATTTAATGTTTTTTGTTTGAAAGAAAATTTTATTGTCCTCATCATACCTAATATTTTAGTAGACTATTGCAATACATTATTGACATGTTGGTGCTATTTCCGATCATTTCTTACAGTTTGTCCTAAATGTTTATGCTGGTTTAAAAAATAACTGGGATGTCGCGAAAACGTAATAGAGAATTAATAGACGCTCTTTATGTAAAAAACTACAAAGGTTCGGTTTAATTCGGGCTGAAATCAACAAGTCACTGTTTTGACCAAGATGATATGAGACTTAAGGGCCCAACTTTCCCTACCCGGGCAGGGAGTCTCCCGCCAAATTCAAATTTGGCATTTGGGATTTTTTCTCAAAATCATAATTTTACTCAATTGATCTTACATCTAAGTTATATCTATCCTACATGCATGCAAAGTTTTATATACAAATGTTATGTATTGAAGGCGAACTTTGTAAAAAAGTGTCCCTGTCTTAAAACATGTTCGAAATAATTGAGAAATTGTCCATAGCGCCATCTTGTGGTATTTATAGTTCTGTTGCCTCTTTAAATCATGATTCAGCATTTTACAAGATGTGCATGCTAAAGATGTGTCATCTGCAAAAAGGCGTATGATAGTGAACAGTTTGTCAACAATATCTTCACAAAAAATAGGAACAACAGTGGCTCCAACACAGATCCCTGTGGTATCCCAGCATAAACGATTTTTGGTTAAAAATAGGAAGACTCTAATGATACTTTTTCGATCTTCCATGTAAATAACTTTCAATCCATATTAAAATATTTTAGAAACAACAAGATGTTTTCTTCGCGGGGTCTTTTTTTCTCCCCTTTTACATACCGAAGGAACGAAACGTTTTACGGCACATCCAATGAGTTACGAGTTGACATGCTAGAACGAGTTTTCAAACGAAAATGAATGAATGAATGAGTGTTTGCCTTTTACAATTATCCCATTTCTTTTCAAACATTGACATTCTTAAATGAAATTTTAAGATATAAATGCTGGTTAGGATAGCCATTTCCTCTTAAAATAATATAAATGTAAAATACCTGCTGTATCCTCATATTTGCATATTCATGTATGCCTTAGAGTAATTAAGTTATGTTCGGTTTTGTGAAATACTTTTATTTAGTCACGGTCTCAGTCGTGAGTCATTTTTTTACCCACATAGAGCATTTAAAAGACCAAGGTGAGGAAGCCTTCCAGCTTGCTTGCGGTAGGTCGGTGGTTCTACCCGGGTGCACTCTGTACCTGAAATAGTGAACAGAGGTACCCCGGTGTCTTCCTCTACCTTAAAGCTAGGTTAAATCAAAAAAAAAAAAAAAAAAAAAAAAAGACTACGGCACTTCGTTCTTTTGGACTCCGTCCTGAAAGCGGTGTCTATACTGGAATGCATTTCCTAATTTTACCATGGGCAAGAGGTTGCATCTGTGATGGTGTCTGTGAATAGTTTCTCTTACCTTAGTTTTAGTTTTAACTCACAATGTATGATGATAAATCTCATATCACAATTATGATATGTTTAAAACGAACATACATATCAAAAAGATATTTATATGAACATTTATTTATATTCCGAATCCTTGAGGAGGTAGTGAAAAAGCTATGGGCGTGTTCGATTCGCGTTTTCGATTCGCTCTGTAGAACAGGTTCCAGATATGTTCTAGAACAGAGAGAATCGAATACAATTGCATACCGAGAACACGTTCAGCGATGCCTGTGTCTGATAATTTTCACATTCGTCGCGTTTATATCGCAAATGCACATTTGTAAACAGTTTTTTTTTCTGCTACCATGATTCTGACGTCATTGGTCCACGTGTACTATATTTTCGAATGGAACAAGCGGAACATGTTCAATCAGGTCATCAACATCAGAGGATCTGTGTAAAGATACTCTACCTGTGTGATATTTTGCCGTGACAGCTTGGTTACAGTAACAACATATTTACTTTTTTCGTGTAATGCACACTTCTAAAGTATCTTAAATGGTTTCCATAAATCAGTGTGTAACATGCAGCAGGTATATATAAGGTTGCAAAAAATAGAACTAGCTAAACTGTAGTAAAATTGTAATGAATAGATACGTCGAGTGGCTATATTCAAATCGGAAAAGGACCAACCGTTAGTATTTTAAAACTATGGAGAAAAAAAAAGATACATAGATAATTATATAAAATATATGTATCATACCGTCGGATATTTTTGTTGGATTTTTTAAAACACTTAAAACTCAGTGCCAGCCCAAATCATACTGATATATAGATTAAAATAAACTATTAGGCGGTGTCCTCGTTGCTTGCATCAACAGTTTGTCTTGTCACTTGATAGTTCTGCTTTTTTTTATGCTTGCGTCAACAATTTGTTTTGTCACTTGACTTTACATTAGTCATTACAGTCATGAAGTGTCGGACATCATACACTTGCATATCCGGAACAGTATGCCAACTTCACATAACCCAACCAAGTCTTCTATGTCTGTTTAAGTACTACGGGTTTCCATGGCATGTAAGATAAAGAGTATTGAGCTATATAATATACATAGTCACGGATGTTATAAAGATACCAACACGGCATAGTGAAATTACAAAACATGACAGCAAAGATGTATGGGGCCATTGAGACTAGGTATGGTTTAATATTTTTATGTTTATATAAATTTTGAAACTTATTTCTGTTTCGGTGTTTTCTGGTTAATATGATTATCAACTATTTCATTGCCATTCACGTAACTAAGTGTTGTGTTACAACTTAAACATTAAACCTTCCTTAACGATCATTGTTTTTGCATGTAGTAAATGTATTAACATGCTCAAAGCAAAGCCCACTTTTAGTTACAAATATGCAAAGTTTAACCTTAAATTCTAAGATGAAAAAGGGCCATGATTTGATCAAAATGTAACATAGAGTTGCTGTTCTTGGTACATCAACCTAGGATATGATGATGAATAACTGTACAAAGTTCTAAAGCTGTAGTTTATGTGGTATGAGAGTTACAAGCGTGAATACCAGTTTGCAGGCAAACTTCAACCTTATATACTAAGTTGAAAAGGGCCATAACTTGATAAAAATGCAAAGTCATGGTTCTTAGCACACACATTTAGGATTTGATGGCGAAGAAGTGTACCAAGTTTGAAAGGTGTCAATAAAACACTTTGTAAATAATATTGAGGTTGCACGCACACTTTAACCAGAAACGGGAAGGTGATGCCGACGCGAGTAGAATATCTTGACTATTGTTCGAACAATCGAAATAAAAACACTATCATTATCATATAGATATTTACTTATGTATTTGTTTTTTGCGGATATACAGACAAAAAGTTAACAATTGATTCATGCAAAGGATTATCAAACAAACCAGAGCATAACTTTATTACTCCCAGGAATATATAAATACAATATCATTTAAATCAGATCGTCGCCATCCCAATACATTTCACGGTAAGATCTGTAACGTCGCGTAGAAGGTCACCATCAGTGACTCCGTATTTTCACTTTTCGCTAAATTTAGATAATTTTGGTACACCAATCAAAACGTGAGGTAAACTTATAAAAACAGTCCTTACAAACCGCATTCGTCAGCTTTCATTGTTACTCAATCGGAAGTTCCGAACACTCGCAAATTATCAAATTAACTTTTACTTTCACGATTGTGTAATAAAAGATTTAATTGGCTGATTGGAAAATCAGCTGAAGGCGACTTACAATGGCGCGTTGTCAGATCTTACCGTATAAAGTATTGGAATGGCTTTGGTCTGATTTTAATGAGATTTATATAAAAATGCAAAGCATACGGTATGTAACCAATATACTACTTGTTGAACAGCATCGTTTCATTCGACGTCGCAAAACAAAAGAAATAATAGACAGTTGTTTATTCTAAGAAAACAAGCAGGATTATCACAAGTGTAATCTTATTTGCTGTCTTCTGTGTGAATATTTCATTATTCATGTCGTTATCAAGACAATGTTGAATAGTTCAACCCGAATTTCCATTTGACATGTTTGACATATTTCTCAAGCAAATAGTCAAATCTTTGATTAGGATATAAACCAAGTAGCATATGTCGTGACTGTTAACTTCTCCCAAAAAGTAGTTATCAATTGCCCTCTTTTTAAAACGTCGTTTTCATGGAGGAATGTGCAGTTTTCAGTCGTTCAGTATGCAGTACTTGACAACTATATCTGACAATTCTTAGCGTTTTCCTTATAGCGTTAAATACGCTTTCTGGTCTACTCGTAAGTCCTTCGCTGGCCTTAATAAAACATTCAAATGTATACTTCCGCGTTTATCACGGGATGTAAACAACAACAAAGCGCAGCAAATGCTACAGGTTGAAAATGTTATTAGGTTTTAAATATTCCATCTCATAAAGCCATTAATCAATAGTAATTGACAAAAGATAAACGAACTAAGAACGTATGTTAGAAATAAAATGTTAAAAGAGAATACCAACGTTTTACAAGATAAGATGTCAACAAACAAAGGTCGTTCACGCAGTGTCGATGTAAATATATGCTATGTACATGTAAACAACATAGCACATATTCGAAACTTAATATGATAATAAGATATGTAGATACACTGTTTTAGTATAACACAGTGTATTAGGGGAATATTCGTCTACATGTAGCTGTTTGGCGACCCATCTTACCTTATGAACGTCTGAAAGGAATGTTCATCTGAACAAACAGTATATATACATGTACCCCTAGTACTTCCGGTCAATATATGGTTATTGTATAATTTATGGATACATTTGAATGTAGTTGGAGTTCGTAGCTTGTCCGTTCAAAAATCGCAAAAACATGATACAGAAAATGTATCATTTATTGACCGGAAGAAGTTTGGTTTATAATATGTGAAATATACCAGCCATAAAGTATGCAGACCGCCCATGTATGAAATACTGATCTATATCTACAGTGTTAACACGTCCCTATAGCTACCTGTTTCTAACATGCAATAATCTTTCGACTTGGTAAAGTGGGCGTATAAAATCAAAACACGTGTGCGACACATTAAATATGCATATAGGTGACCGGCTTATCGATTTCCGTTAAACTGGTCAAATGAATACACACAGAGAATGGAAAGACTATACGATAGATACACACGTTACTAGTAGTTTGTGTGACTGTTAAACTAAGAGTGTGGTATATCAATGTTGACATGAGATGAATTTCGTGAGGATTTGGAATTAAGTATGTAAACGGAAGGCAGTGGATATGTATATACTGTGAACTGTGCTTATCGTAAACAACAAAACTCGGGCAAAGAGACACATACTTCATGATATCATAAAATAATTAACACGTACTGTTAATTTCACATATTTGATTTAGCTAAACACGTTCTCTGTTAATTCATCCAAGTCTCATACTCACAATTATATATGTGCGAGTATCACACTTAGCTGAGTGGTACAACGTCTGCTTTTAGTGCTGGAGGTTGTGGGTTCGATCACCGGCCGAGTGTCAAACCAAATACTTTAAGACTAGTAGTAATGGCTTGCCCTTCTTGACGCTCAGATTTTGGGGTTACGACTGGCTCGTCGGTGTCAGGATAAAGTGACCGGCCGGAGTACAGACCCACGTGTACCAGCACTAGTGCTGTACACTCTGTACGTAAACGAGGTC
Organism: Nuttallia obscurata; assembly: GCA_032358795.1. NCBI lineage: Eukaryota > Metazoa > Mollusca > Bivalvia > Cardiida > Psammobiidae > Nuttallia > Nuttallia obscurata. Next base: position 1,530 of record JAULCC010378988.1, on the reverse strand, counting down.
ACTGTATCCCGGCGCCTCCCTCTCTCTCTGGGACGTCCATTAGCCCTAGTCCTGTCTTTACGATTAGATAAGAACTAGGGTATACTAATATAATAGGCCAGCTTCAATGGTATTCAATATTGAAAATTTGTCCCGTTATAACAGAGTTATTTCCCTTTATTTACAATTATTTAAGCCTCAAGTTCGAAGCAAAAATGAAACTCGTCAATTTTATGTACGGTCATTTTCAGAGAAAGTTAAGTTTATATCTTAAAATACATATTATCAACATTTACTTCTATTGATACAGTTGACAATAATTTTAATTGATTATCAATTTAACCAATGAACAAGATACGCTGTGTATCACATTTATTTTGAGATATTGCTTTTTGCACAGTTTTGACCCAACATTCTACCACAACATATATCTTTGCACTGGATGTCAGCATACAGCCGATGCACAGACACAATCATGTCCTCATAATATTCAAGTCTCAAATTCGAGTTAGCTGGGGGCAGTTTATAAACGAATCGGTGAAATGTGTTTGAAAGTGTAAAATGGCAGGTTAAACAAGTGTTACAGGAGAGCTATAAATAGAAATGCACGCAGATGCCGTAAAACAAGAGTTACCTGCCGTGAAATACCAAGGAAACAGGGGCGCACATTCTGTATTCAGGAATATGTCACGCGAACAGCTTATACTTGATGAATGTAAAGAATTTGACGAGTAAGTTTGTTATGAATATTTAGAATTTGATATTGTTGAACGATAACGTAATTCTTTATCCGTCGGTATTATGCTAGTGAGCTCATTGGGGTGGAATATGCATCCTTTTATTGGTAGACAAAGTTGTTTTTGGGATATAACTGGTGTAAAATACTCATATATGTAAGTACTTATATGAGCAATAGTTCTGACATGTTAATATATGATTTGGGAAATCATCAAAACTGTTGCGTGAAAAGCTTTTATGGAATGATATAATTAAAACAGTGTTTTAGTACACTTTAGTAACAATAAGCCACTTCGTACACAATAGAGGGACTGAATTCAGAATTTGATAAAGCTTCCTAGCCACAGGACCGTTTAATTATATCGTCACATCGATGTACATTTTCAGCGTGTACTTGTATCAAACCGTGCTATAAGCATATTCATCCCAGCATTGTCTGCAGTATGTCCAATTTGTTTAGATACTTTCTACAACATGTTTGCAGACGGCATTGCGTAATTTCGCTCCAAAATAATTAAAGTCGCCATTTTGCCGTTTTATGATATGCCCAATTTGGGGATATCATTGGTTCCATTTGTGATATTTACTTATTTATATCATAAATGACGTCGACAAAATGAAATAACGTCATTATATAATTTTGATATGCAACTAGTGTAATAACTGTAATTTTGCATGGAATAACGTTATAATACACAGACCCCAAATGAAAACTTTAGCACTTATGTTTCAAAAAATGTCGCCCCATGTGGGCCTGGGGTGTGCTAATGTAGCACAAGAATTGGGACCACTGTTTAACCCTGGCATGATCGT
>JAULCC010378877.1:0-11498 GCA_032358795.1 Nuttallia obscurata | reverse complement strand
CCCTATCGCATGAATGGTACGACATGAACTGAATCAACATATGGATGACATGTATAGCGTGCAAGTGCAAAACGTGCAAATGACCGTTCCGGTTACTGGCCGATATGTAAACCGTGCGTATCGCGAAAACTGTACACGATCGTATTCTGAACATCGCCAAGGTTTAAAATACATGTACATTGAACATGTAGCAACTACACAGACAAAGCTTCCCCGGCTATAAAACAGGGACGTTTCTAGTTTTGCTCAGTATATGTTATGATAACATTATGAACCAAGCTAAGATTTCAATACAGTGCCAATATGCACGTATTCATTCAGAAATTCATATACAAAGTCTATTTCGTTGTAGGTTTACATAATTGTATGACAGAACAGCATATATCAATAATTTGCATGATTAATCATGAAGCGCCAAATAATGTTATTCCTCTAACGAAACAAAAATTAAAGAAGAAACGAAGCTATCGATGTAGCATTTGAAGTAAGCAGTCAATTATTTTGCATCATTAGATAATAAAGAAATACATATGTAACGTATATATCATTTAATCATATTCTAAAAACATTTAACTGCCAATTTTAAGTATTGCTCTATAACTATGTCACAGTAAAGGAACTGACAACGACCGAAGCATAAATGCGTTGAGATTGTTTAATTTTCATATTTGGCAAACCCATTTTTTTCATTCGCTGGCCCTGTGTTAAATAGCCAGTAAACTATGGAATATTTGTCTTTAAATGTTGAAAGTCACATGACAACCTGGTTTAAAGGTACCATATAACATATAACTGAAAACAAACCTCCGCAGTTTGTAGTTTAGATTATATTGAACGTTCCCTGGTAAATAAAGTGAGTTAAATGATTAAGGTTCGATGATAAATGCAAGCTAAGTGCTACAGTCTATTTCAGGAGTTAATAAACAACGCTCATCATTGACTGTATTAGAGAATGTCCAGGTTTCTGAAAATTATATAGCTATTGAATTTTTTCTATGGTAAAGTAATTAAATTTCATATATATGTAATTATATCTATAAGTGACATTTTATATGTACTCATTATAACCATTTAGAAAACACCCACACCAATCACATAAGATGACGAAAATATGGGAAAACATTAAGATTTAATTCTATGAAATTATAACTTCGTCTTCGATAGGTTTTGTCTGTGAAAAACAAATACAAATAAAAGTAGTTACGGTAGAAGGAATGTAATGCACTAGTCTTCAAAATATGTTCTTTCAAGTAAGTTTTGGTTCTAAATACAATAGGAAAGTATTATTTGAAATGTTCAATCACACGTTATGAAATTATCATAGTTTCATAAGATTACCATTTTGTTTTACAATTACAAATAAAATGTACTGCGGATATACTTAAAAATGACAATAGAATAATAAAAATTGTGAATTTTAATCGTAAATGGTATTAAAATGTTCCAAAGAATACCATCTCGTGATAAAATGCTTAATTACAAGTTAAAACTTAAACAATAATTTAATATGAACAGAAGTGACGGCATTCTCTAAAATGAATATATAAGCCATTTCGCTCGTCGAAAAATATTGCGTAGTCCAGTATCTAAGCGTACAGCTTTATAACAATCATCTATGATTTGAACCTATGCCACATTTTGATATGTACTTTGTGGAGCACATGTGCCAAAATAGAGGATTGTTTTCCACACGTAAGTAAAGAAATAGATTATTGAATAAAAATACCCACATATTTTAGCCTGGCAAAAACTTTGATAAACAAGTTAGTAAAAGATATTATTCTTTAAAACAACAATGTACTGTTTTCATTACTAGTAACAATACAGCTACCATGTTACATGGAAGTATTACAGGTTCAAACTACACGTAGCATGAAGCAAGACTGTGTTATCTTCTGGTACTTTTCGTTTGGACCTTGGGCTAAAAAAGCAAAGTATCTGCCAGGCAGACACAATGTCCACCTCGCCAAAGTTAAAACTTAATTTGAAAAATAGTCAGTTTTAGTTTCATGAATCCATTCTCATATTCAAGCTTTCTTGTTAATACATGGATAAAAAGATACATAAATCAGTGACAGCTTTCTAAAGAAATTAAGAAGAAGAGACATCCTTTTTGATATGAACTGAGTTTAACCATCACATGCCTATTGTATTGATTATCCTCAAATAAATATGATATTTTATTATCTTATTGAAATCTAGATCTGTGTTTCCTTAAGAGTTCACTTGTTTGTTTTCCTAAAGCGTCATTATTAATGCATTTTTTCTATAAAAATTTGCACGTCAATACTAGACATCCTATTTTTGCCTGCCTGAGTCTTAGTTCACGAGATAGGATGCGTATCACAGAAATTAATCAAGTCAATTTTCAAAGTTTCTCCATCAAATCTTATCTTGTGGGTAATCTTAAGAATCGCCTCATCGAGACGATTCTTAAGAGTACCCACAAGATAAGGTTTGATAAAAGAAACAACAGTAACCAAAACTCAAAATACTCGCTTTATCTGAAGCTCTGGCCGTATAATTTCCGATAAATGTTCATTCTTTAGTACTTGAAGGATACATAAGGTTCAAATGTCTAGGCATGTTATGGGATATCAATTATAGTTAAGTTTAAAATAAATTCCATGACCACTAATTGTTTACTCGTTTACTTGTCAAAATAAATGCCATTGGTGGCCGATCAAAGGGTGGTGTTTTAGTAAGTGTTAGAAATAGTATTTCTAATTTTGTTAAACGTGTATTTGTAGAGTCTTATCATTGTATATATATATATATATGTTATAATGTTGTTAGATAAACCACTTCTGGTGGCAGATAGATACATTGCGTATGTTAATCTGTATGTAACACCAGCTACTGGTCTACATACGAAAGCTGTACAACTATTTCGTTTCAACAGCAAGAGGAATACCTTACTAGGTATGAACTGTCAAAATTTGAAATACTATAAAGTGGTGATTCCAATGTGATTTCAATGCTAGTACAGCTGACTTAATTGACTATAAAGTGCGCAGGTTAAGGGACTCACTTGATGGTGAGTTAGAAAAAGATGAAATTTCGAAAGACTGTTCAGTAAACAAATTTTGGCGCGAATTACTTCCTTTCTGTAATGTTTATATTTTTTATATATGAAATGGTCGCTTTGATGCAATGGTGCAGTGTTATAGACATTTTCATTGCAACAAAAGACGTTCTTGATCTAGTTTCAAATTTCATTCTAGAGCTGAATGCTGCCACTTACCTTTAAGTATGTACATACATTTATCATATCAGGCCAAATCGGTAACATTAAAGGCTAGTGAATCATGCTTCTATAAAATAAACAATGTTGATACGCACACGGAAAATGTCAGTGAACATATGATAAGTGGATCCGTCAGAAAAGGTGATAACAGGCTGAATGAATGCTTTAATGTCTGTTATAAACTCTTCCGTGCTTGAAATAGAATCAACTCCTTGCTTAAGTGGAGCAAATTTCATATAGATGACACGTAATTTTATATGACAAACAAGCAAACAATGGTATGATTGTTCTTGCATACAGGCTAGCTGGTGTAAAACAATGTCTACGGCGATTTTGAAGCAGCAGATATAATAACAACTTGCTAGAATATGTAAATAGCAAGTACAGATACAAAAATATGCGTTAATGTAAACGTTGTGAATACAGCACACGATATATTGCCAAATTAGACTCTAATGTTAATAAGTCTAGATCATTCTGACATGAAATAAAGTCATTTCCAGGAAGGCCTAGAATAGAGCTAATATAAAACCACTGGTATGATTATGTTACAAATTTGTTTTCTGCAGACGCTGAGCAACCTAGTACTTTTAGATGATGATTTACAGGTTGATGACAATATAGAGACACCTGATAAACTACATTATTCAATTTGAATTCAGAAATTACTGATAATGAAATGTAGATGCTATAAAAAGTATACATATGAACAAATCCGTTTGCGGTTATCTTCTGTTAATTTATGGCGACAATTTAACGTTACCATTTTTATGTCAACTGTTTAATATACTTTTTTCGAAGGTGAAATTCCTGATAAATTGACAAAGAATTCTAGTAGTTCCTTTACATAAAATGGTAATTTAAACTCGACAAACAACTATTAAGGGATATCCCTATTAGATATTGTTAGCACAGTTTACATAGATATACTAACAAGACGCGTGACATTTTATATATAATATGAATATATATATTCATATGGTAATTTACAACAAACTGGGTGAGTGCCAGGCTTGTTTGAGACAAGGTGTTTCCACAGTGGGTAATGATTTCATTTTATATCATATATTATAATGATGTATTCAAGTATGTAACAGAAATCTTTGTATCTAGCATTTATTGATTTGTAGACGGCTTTTGACTCTCACTTGACGATTGTTTGTTGTATCAAGTTCTACCGAAACAATGGAGGACATGGTAAGCTTTTATGTTTATCTAGTCAATTTATAAAAAAAGGTTATCTTAAGCGTGTATAAGAACTAGCAAAGAACTTAATGATACATGTACTTTCACGCGTCCAATGTTAAGCCCTATTTTATTTTCCATGTTTATTAATTATCTGTAATTAACAATGCCTTCAAATAGTGGCATAACAAAAACAAAGCTTGTTGTTTTCAAACGAGGTGGGATGTTAGTATACATGTATTGTGAGCAGTGGAGGTAGGGTGGTAACGGTTCCGAATTAGTTAAAGGTAATACATATGTAGCATGGTTTCACCAACATACTATCTTTGAACAAGATTGCAGAACCTACTTCTATTGAGGTCAAGAAAATTCCCATATATATTTTTAATTCATTACACCAGTTGCCATGTATACAATACTAAAATATTTTAAAGAGATTATGCTTAAATTGATTCCATCCTATTATATGGGTCAGAGTTGATATGGGATGTGTCTTGTATTGAGAATAATCATGTTTATGCATGTATAAAAAGACTTCTAAATGCATATATATAAGTTCGTGTAATGACGGTACATTGGGTGATGATTGCGTATGCTGCAAACAATATATGAATATAGGTTGAAAAAACTGTCAATGGTAAATAATAATATATACAGACTACGAGAATTTGTTAATATTTTATATGACACACTTATATAAAAAGAGGGTAATATGTGTAATGTAAAACTCGCATGCTAACGATTTTGGTTAGACGACAGTTTAAGCAGACGACATTTGTTCAGCAGGCTAAGGGTTAATATGCTCCTAACTTCATTCTGTTAAAAATGAAATTAATTAAGGTATAATATGTTGACATTTGTCAAACGATGTTATTGCTCAATAAACTATGTGAAGTGTATTCCTTGTTTATGGAGACAACATCTGTCCCATGTTTAAATGCCTTATAATATTGTGAAGCACTTATGTTGTACCTTTTGTACAGACTAGCATTATAAAGGAAGAAACTTAGCGTTTTCATGCGCTTTTGTAAATGTAAATGTTTCCAATCTTACGCCTGGTGGCTCAGATTAAGGGGACACTTATAGGAGCCTTCGTATAGGAGATTATCACTGTTTGTAACAAGAAAGCTGATTAATGTACATTGTATCTTTGTTTGGTTCAGAATATGTATAAAATAATTTGCCTTTATTATATGTTCTGCTCTTTTGCTCAGCACATGTGTGTATATTATATTTTGCATATTTTATGTATTGGCCGGAGGCCGAAACAGCAAAACAAAGACTTCAATTAAAAAAACAAATGTGTTCTAGTCTACCATGGCCAACAGCCGCGAGTGAGTTATGTACGATAAATACACATACAACTTGTCATTAAGTATTCATACATGAAAATATTGGCATATTTGGGACAGGACATGAAAACAACGAGTATATATTATCAGAGAAATTGATTTACTATTTAACTGAGTTGAGCATTACACATTACCTTTAATAATATTGAGCGTCCTTTAATAAAGGGCATTACATTTTTTACTGAGTAATTGTTTTATTGTTTTCTAAATGTTCACTGATAATGTTGTCTAAATTCTTATCAACAATATATTCTATAAAAACAAATGCTCAGAAATACTGAAAATACTATTTTTCCTATTATAAAGAATAAGTCAATATTATTTCTAAAAACGCTATTACTTGCAATACATGAAATTTCAAAAGGAGTTGGGAATCATTGTTTTTAATTTTAGTGTATTTTTCTTTCTTCCTTAAACAAATGTATTGTTTTCTATTGAGTTAATTCTCAACCACCCCTCTGATCTATGTCTCTTTGATAAACATTGATACATATTATTATTATGTTGTTGTTTAAATTACATGCCAAACTGTCAAAGCTTTTCTTCGGCCAATCATGTCATCCCAGTTCGTATTTTAACCAGGAATTCTCTGCAGATCTTGTACAACGCTCACCGTTGATGAGCATCCTGTTTCGTCGACTAGGTTTGGGTGAGGCCCTAAAATACAATTATGAAATGATATTACAACCAGTTCTAAAATAAACACATTTAGTTTTGATATGCATCAGTGTCTCCTTTTAAACTTGTTACTTAACAGTTTGATACATATAAATTACCACATAAATAAAATATGATACCTAAACATGATTTGATTTAAAACTAGTAAAATGTTAACAATAAAACTAGACGTTTCGCTTTTTGGGACATGCTGGGGCTTGTTACTTGAGTATGGATGTCTGCCATCTCAATAATCGTCTTCAACATCAGTCAAATCATCATCAGAATCCCCATCTACAATCAGACTGGCTCACTACAGTAACATTTGAAAAACATAACAACAACTTGTTTCAAAGCCTTTTTACTATTACACATACAATCAGTTTACAGAGACACCTTTGCATATAATGACATTATTTGAAGTGTCATTTGAAGAAAATATAAAACTTACTTTAATTTTTATGAACAATGATAAAAAGACGTACTTCTAACAAACATAATTTGTCCACAAAATGTTAAATGAAATGCATAGTTTGACTGAATAAAACCTACTAAAACCATTTCAGTAAACTAATCTGAGAGGTGTCAATAAGACTCTGAAAGTTATAAATATTGAGACGGTTGATCGAGCTTACGACAAACCTTAATTACAATCAGCAGTGTTAATTTGGGCCTGTTTTGACATGTCTATCTACAGTTGGTCGATATTCGTACTGTAATTTACTATTACTCATGGAATTGCATAACACAATACCCATCGTATGATTTGACAGTTTTTAAAACTAACGTCGATTTGTAAATATTAATGTAATACTGAGCCATGCCATACTCGTAAAATCATTATACGATTGTTTTCAAACTTGTCCGGCGTTAGTCTGCCTTAATTTAAGTTCATTTCGTCATAAAAAACAAAACAAAAAAACGTATCATCAGAATGAATCAAGATAATCTTCATGCTGCTACTTTGATTATTCATTAAAGGAGATTTTATCAAGTTTATTTTAATTTTGATGACTTAAAATGTGACTTATGATTTGTCATAAAACTGTCTGGTCGACATTTCTTTTGATAAAGCAGAGATTTTAACTTCTTCACTACCTTATCCAGAGTTTAAATCATATTCAAACAGATTGGATCCGAATGAGACGCCGAGTTACTCAGCGTCTCATTCGGATCAAAGCTGTTTGACAATATGCCAATTATTTTGCCAAAACATTAGTGAATCTGTGAAGTTAAAACATGAGGCAGACGAAATTGCTTTCGGCAGTGAAGGGGTTAATCAACGCGTTTAAGACAATACATACAGAAACATCAACAACATGTATACCATTCAAATAAATAAAAAAGATTATAAAGAAGTCACCATGATGTCACAATAAACACTTTAGAAATAAACTTGATTGAAAAATTTGTATGCTTGACACTGATCATATTTATCGGCTTTGCATATATATTTTCAGAACACAAATAAATAGCGAACACTTTAGTAATAAACTTGATTGATGTTGGTATGCGTGACAATGGTCATATTTATCGGCTTTGCATATAATTGCACAAAAAATCTCCAAAACAGTAAGGCTTAGTGTGCCAATCACGGGTTAAATCACAGGACATCATAGATAAACATCGGGGTAAGGTAAAATAGTACAGCACTATCACGGTTAGAGAAATGATCATTTTAAATCCACATTTATAGAATAAGTTTCAAGCGAATGTCATGTTCATGTGAAACAAAATGTTAAAGCTTGAACTTTTCGACCAGCTTTAGTACTTACTCTTGGCCTGCTAAACGAAACCGAGATAGAATATGCAAACAGCTTGGATCCAGATTAGACGCCGAGTAGCCGATTATTTTTATTATGTTTAGTAAAGTCTCATCCGTGTACATACTCGTTACAAAGCAATTCAACTAATTACAAAGGCACATGTACACGGCCATTCTATCAAAACATTCTAAGAGACTGTGTAGAATATTAACCATACTTTACACAAACCACACACACACATATATATAAAGATTTAAACCATGTAGTTTTTGCTAAACTTTCTTAAAAAACTGCCATTAAATTGCGTTTTAAGACGTTGAATTTCAAAAGTACACAGCCTTGTATGTTCAAAAATAATTTAAAACACCAGATATTACCTCTGGTCAGATTAGAATTTTCAGCGGCCTTTTGCATTAAAGTCAGTCTCAAGTCATCATACATAGCGCAATCTAGAATAACGTGACATTCATCTTGTACAAAGATTTTACGAAACGGACATTTACGTTCCTCTAAAATAATATTTTCATACCTCCCACTTTCAATTCGCAAAGATGCGACGCCAATCAAAATTTTGTAAAAGCAGATCGGCGATTCATAGGTTAAACAATCAAACAATATTTTTACACGTAAAAGTTAAGTTTAAATGTATAATTGGATGCGAAGCCTATTTGCACCTCTACCATTATCACTTTCTATTCTATTCAAAGAAGCATTCCATTGGTTTAAAACTTTGACATAACTTTTTCCTTAACTAACTTACTCTTTTAAATTTGGTTATCGATATTATAACAAGTAAGCAAATATAATTCTTCAATTTTGCATTTTACATGGTAAAACCAACTTTTACACGAGAAAGTGGATTTAAGTTTATCCAAGTAGGCCGGTTTTAATCCGGACCCATGTTGTTTAAAACTCGGACATAATTATGTTTCTCCAATGTTGGCAGACGACAATTTAAGCAGACTACACCTTTTCAACAGGCTAAGCGTTAGCATTAGTATTGTTTAAGGTGAAGTGACGCATGTTTAAATGTTGGAGAGCTGATTTATATATAAATCGAGAATTACATAAATGAAATATTTTTTTTGACGCGATTACTTAAACGACTCTGTATGACTACTGTAGTAATACTTGTGTCTCAGTTGTTAAATAGAATAATTGCATTCGAAAGTTTCGCAAAATGTTGAGAAAAAAAAAAACAACTCAACCATAAGGTATCGTTTCGTGCAGACGTCTTTTCTAGTTGATTTTAGTCGTAACTACTCTAGGTAACACAATGAAATAAGGAGGTCTTAAGGTTCACAATAATCAAATTTCTCACGTTAAAAACAGGATACTTTATTGGTAAAAATTTTGGCCAGTGAATAGCATAATTTAGTTTAGCAAGAAATTACACTCATTTAGCATGGTAGGGGAACTTAAACTTTATTTCCATAAAAAAAACGTATGAGAGATTTAAAAGTATTTTGTAATAACTTTAATTATGGCAAAATATTATCAGATCTAAGTACAGTACTTTTGTCCTACATGATTCTATTAATGTTCAAAGCTAGCTAGTAGTTATATACACGTAATGCACTTTCTTCCCATTCTTCTATTTTTCATCAAATGTAATGCACAGGCGTAAGCTTTTTTTTGAATACAGGATTAAAATAACGCTATAATTTTTAACACAAAATCCCATCAACACTTTTTAATTGATAAGGGGTTTATAGAATGGCGTGTATAAGTGATAACTATCGTCAAGTCAGACATAATGCAAACAAATCTGAAAAAAATCGTAAAATTACCGGAAAAAAGGTATAATCTAACTTTGTTGAGTTCTTAAAATGTTGTTTTATAACTAGCATTTCATTTTAGAAAAAAGAAAATCAAAAACTAATGTCGTAACATATTGTTTTCTGAGAAATAGTCTCTGCTATACTTACCTAAAGCCCTGTAGGGATTGTAATGGTAATTTTCTGAAAGATTTTTGCAGAGATAAAATAAGGAATGCCATTTTTTGACACAAGGATATCCATTTTAACTAACTTGGAGAAGAGCTGTATAAATTATGACACTGTATCTGATCAATTAACTTTAAGGGGGTATTTTGCAGAAAAGTATTCTAGGTAATGAATCGGAATAATTATTAGTTATTCCTGCTTTTTTATTAGCTGCGTTATCACAGGAAACAGCAGGAAATTGGTGTATAAACATTACCAATAAGATAGCTCACCACACTGTTGTTTTGTTCTGACTGGCAAACCAAATCGAACCTAAAGTTTGATCCAAATTGTAAATCCGATGGTGTTCAGTAGAATACATGTGTCTCCCTCTTTTCCCTTTTTAGAACAGCCTCAATGTTAACAAAACTACAGTCCAACTGCGCACACTTGAGCACCATTTACATCAGAGAAATAATAAATAGCATTTCAGTATTCATGCCAAATCATATGTAATGAAAGAGGCATATCTCTGTATTAGGTAGTTAAAGAAACATCATAAAGAAGTCACCGTGATGTCGCAATACATCGTGAAATTAATTATGAATCCATACTGAGACAAAAATCAATTATGCTAAAAAAAGGATACATACATATTGGAACAACCGAAGACTGCTATTTATATTATTTTTATTCAAGAAAAGTCGGTGGAAAATATTGCCTTCTGTCGCAAACCAAGCAGATGTAATTAATTTAGTCAAAGCTATTGTAAATGTACCGGTTCATATGTCTACCATCAATAATTTAACAATTTTTTTTTTTAACTTTACCATTTACACTGTAAATCTCGTATTTTTTATATTTTATTTCTGGAACATGTGCATTTATAAAAATCAGCAACACATGTAACACTTTATTTCTACCAACACCTATTTATAATTTTCAAATATTCGAAGGATGTAGCATTTGATAAGAAGAAGGAGGTAAAATAAAGTTACCATTATGTATCATATCCAACAGCGGGTAAATGATAATAAATGTATTGTGTTTAAACTTTGAATTCATTTGTAGCATCCTAACAATGGATGGAAGCATTTATAAATGTGACTTGGTTAGTTCTGCCTCGTTGAGACGACATCCGATGAATTTCACAGATATAGCAAAGCAACTTCAACGGGCAGGAGAGAAAGTTTAATATTTTGCTAAATACTTGTACATATGCTTTTGAACTGTAACACACCGTTATCATGTACTCGTGCAATTTTGCACGGTGCAGATAATACAGTGTGTTTACTCACCGCTGTGGGTTCGAATCCCGGTCTGGGCACTTCGGATTTTTCAAGTGAGGAAGCCTTCCAGCTGGCTT